>JASSUY010033297.1:0-10471 GCA_032466535.1 Forpus xanthops
TCCCTGGCAGTGTTCAAGGCCAGGTTGGACAGGGCTTGGAGCAAGCTGCTCTAGTGGAAGGTGTCCCTGCCCATGGCTGGGGATTGGAACTGGATGAGCTTTAACATCTTTTCCAACCTAAACTATTCTATGATCCTATGAAAAAACTCCCTTCCCTGCATTTAAGCTGCACCAAATCCACAGCATTGTATGAAGCTGTAAGAGTGGGAAAGACACAACTGGAAATGTAACAAAACTCAGAACTGATGGATATTCATTGTCCACATCCAGCCAAGTACCAGCAGTCATCAGCCCTCATCAGTAGTGAAAAAAGAGAAGTGCATTTTAACGTTCCTTTTACTTAAACAGCATGATGCCATTATGGCTATGCTGAGCACTGACGGGAGAAGCTAACAAAATTCCCTGTTTCCCCTTTTCTCCCTCCCAGCACCGGGTGTTCAGCAGAGGACAAGGTTCGCTCTTCCACACAGTCCCACCAGAGGGAATTGTCATGGATCAAGATGCCTGACGCAGGTGCCAAACAACTGTCACTTCCCAAAGCAGGTGGCAGTGCTGTCCTTCACTCACTGACCCTGCAGATTGCTGCTTATCACCCCAGGTAGCACTAACACAGCTGGGTGAGATTCTGCAGCAAAGAGAAGAATACGAATGATCATCATTATTAAATATAAATAAATGAAAATCTCAAAGCCTTTTTGACCAGGAAGGGACGGACATAGACAGGAGAGATGTGATGTGGATGGCTGCAGGGCTTGGTGGCTGCAGAAGTCCAGCAGTGATGGCTCCAGCACATCCAGGGCCCGTCCCACCATGAACTGCAGCCAGGATCCAAACCCATCACTCATTTGTACTGATGCCAGCCTCCAGCAACTGTGCTGATAGCAAATAACAGAGCTCTCGCTGCTCAAAAGGCCTCTTTGAAAGTATCTGAGCATCTTACATAAGATTGTTATAAACCCATACCAAAAAAGAAAGCAAGTAATTACACTACTGCCTTGTAAGCTTTGATTCTGGGCTGTTTGGGAACAATCTTAGGATTTTTTTGTTAGGCTTATGAGGGTAATGCAGAGAACAGCAAAGCTTTGGAGGTGGGGTAGTCTAGCTTTCAAGCTCCCATGTAAAAAACAGGTTTCCTTAGAATTTCACAGCCTGACAGGCATGACTAGAGAGAAGCAGGAGACATTTCTGCCCTTTCCGAGCAGCTTATATATTATTCCTTAAAAAAAAAAAATAAAGGAAAAGAAAAGAAAAACTTTCAGAGAATGTGGTGCCTTTATTCCCTTGTGCTGTTTAAATCTTTTTTCATGGCACCACACAATGAGCTTTCTTCGGGAAGTACAACAGAGGCTTTTCCTTAGCCCACAGTAAGGCAGCTACAGCTTCAGTACCTTGAGAAGGTGGTGGATAAAACACAAAAAAGAAGGAGAAGAAGGAACCAAAAGAGAGAGAATGAATAAGGGTACAGTAGGGAACTTGAATCACTGAGAGGAAGGAGGAGGGGGGGGAGAAAGGAAGAAAAAGGCACTGAGTGTAGGTATAATTGCAAAGTACCAGCACACTTCTTGCACCGGGGGAAAAAAAAGGAATGGTAGATGATTCAGGAGTATGACAAAGAATCCCTTCAACAAGTTGTCTTTTATCACAACTTTGCTACTCTACAGCTACACCACAACAGGGAGAAATTGCATCATGTCAACAGCAAGTTTATAAAGATAAACTGACTCTGAAGACAGTGGAAATACGCTGGCAGTTACTTTGTGTTTCGCTTATCACACTGCAATAAATTCACAGGGAATAGCATCTGAGGGGTATTAGAAACAAAACCACACTTGCACCTCAAAAGGTCAGCTCTGTAATACTCTGGGGTGCAGCCCTCGGTGTCTCAATGACCCCTAGGTGAAAAGGTCCAAACCAGCCCCTGCTGCTGAGCATCCATGAGTGCAACTCCAGTCACCCCAGATCCCAGCTACCAGACACAAAGCTGAGGGGACTCAAATTCAGGCTCTTGTTTAATTAAACCAGAGCAGCTCCTTATACCAGCTATTATAAGACAAGAAGACACCATTCTTTGCAGCAGAGACTGAAGACTCCCAATGCAAAGTGCAATAACACTATTAGCTCGTGGTTAAAATATTGACTGTGCATGGGTGACTGAGCACTGTGTCATAGGCTTTGGCTCAAGGATGGTGGCAGAAAACCAAGACCTGCTGACAGCCAAAGGAATCTTTTACTGCCCTATATGGGAACTGAAAGCACAGGGTATCAGACTGTGTCTGTGGGGACCAGAGCAACCTTCACAAAGCACCTGCCCCAGCAAAAGAGCAGCTCTGCCCTAGAGCAAAGCCTAAATGATGAATGAGTTTGGAGCTCAGGAATGTAACACTCCTCACCATCTCTTTCCAATCATCCCCCAGCCAGGAGGGTTGTGCTGTTGTCCTAAAGGGCTTCTCCTGCTTCCTTCTGTAGGCTCCTTCGCCCTCCTCCCTGTCCTCACCCCTGCGCTCCATCCCAGAGAATGTCTGCTGGTTTAAATGCAAATAGTGCACATGCAGGCACAGGATCTTTTTTTAAATGCTGAAAGCTGAGACTTCTAAGTTTATCTCAGAAGGACACTGGAAAGATGAATAGAGAGAAATTATGCAGAGAAAGAGAAAATATTCAAAGAGTAGAATTATGTATGCATAACTGCCTGGCTCCCTGGGGTGCATGGGCGAGTACACCAAGTCACTTTGTGAAATCATTCCCCACAACTCCTGTATCCTAATTATAGTGCTGTAAGTGGGGAGAAGCTAATTTTTAAACAGGCCTGATGGGGTAACTGGAAGAAGCATGAGCATGCTGTTAACCCCTCACCTACTGAGAGTCTTCAGGCAAAGAAGCTAGCGCAGAAAGAATAAATGCCATCATCCTCTGGTTGACTTAAAGGTGTCCACTACAGGAAGCAAGCAAGCACAAGCCTTCGGGCTAAAGAGAAAGGGCACACTTGACAAAATAGGCCAGAATGAAAAAAAACCACCAGTAAAGTGACCCAGCCTTCAAAGGAGTTTGGACTCAACAAATTGATGCTTCTGTGCCCCTTTGCTCTGTACAGCATGTTCTCAGCCAAAAGCTTTATAAGCCATAAATATGCCTGTACAAGAACCACTTTATCCATGCAGAAGAGGCAGCCACCTCAGCATGTCCCCCAGTGCTATACGACTACTTGCAGCAGAAAGGGCTCAATTTGGTGCTCCCTGAAAGCATCCAAATGGTTTGCATGGGATGGACCCAGTTGCAGTGAGGATCTGCTAATACAACACCTCATCACACCCACAAGATCAATGCATCAGTGAGTGGGAAAAGTCAAAACTATGTATTTTTGACTCACTACCACACAATGCTCGAGCCTGACTTCTTTCACAGGAAAAATAAAAGGCACTAGGATAGCCCTCATGCTGCTGATGCGGAAATCAGTCACCAACAGCCTTTTATCCTCGCTGTGCTCAACAAGTTTAAGCTAACTAAAACCACCCCTGGAAGTCCCCAAACACAGATATTTTGACTAAAACTGTCACTAGTATTTTGACCATATTCCTTTTAAACTCCTCAGCTAATGTTTGTTCTAATTTACTACAAACCCCTTAAAAGGTTTCAATTAGCATTGTTTTTCCCTACTGGAATTGATGCAGGCACACAATATTAAAAAGGAAAAAAAAAAATAAAGGAAGATAAAATACTCCATTAACCCATTGTGGGCAGGCCAAGAGGGTTTTTTCCCTCAGCCATGCTTTTCACAATACCATTAAAAGCAGGAAACCATCACTTACGGCTGGCAGGAGCACAACACATGTGCCAGGCTGCAGCCATTTCATCCCACTCCATGCTGTATTCCATGCAGCAGTTTGAATTCCCATCTACTCAGGTCGTTGCATTTCTACCATGTTCATTATGGGAGAGCTTCCCATGGCTGCCTCCCCAGCAGAAGCCACCCATGAAGATGGTTCTCCTTCATCCTGTGCAAAGTTACTAGTCTGGGTAATGGACAGACACTTGCACTTCCCCCCTCTGAGGAAAGCCACCTCCAGAATGTTATGGATATCCACAGGATTTAAGACCAGAAGACCATTTCAGAAGACCTCCTACAATAATAAGCAATTAAAACTTACCCAGTCACCTCTTTATTGGGGCCAATTATTTGTTCAGAGTATATTCCCAGGAAGATGTACTTGATTTCAAGCACTGGTCTCAGCATGTGAAGAACTCTGAGTACAGTCTTACAAGTGATGAACTCTCTGCTAAACCATATCAATATCTAACCATTATATTCTGAAAATTAAATATTCAACTCAAATTGAAAAGCTATTTTTTGGAAAAAGAGACACAATTTTACTATTTAATCCTCTCATATTGTCTCAAGCTCACTCAAATTACAGCCGTTTGAACTGTGATCTAAGCTCGCTTGTGCTTAATAAACTAATTAGACCAAAGACAGCCAAACTTCGTGAAAACAAAACCTTTGCCAGGCTAAGAGCTGCAGGACAAGGACCACACAGTGTGCAGGGGGGATGGAGAAGAGTGAAGAGCAGAAGCAGGTCCCTGGTGGGCATCCCAATGCCCAAGAAAATCGGTACAGCCTGGAAGAGACAGTTATTTTCCTACATATTGTCTTTGTTTTCTTGGAAAGAAATGTTCTGTTCCATCTGAAGAAAATACATCATTGACAGACCCTCATCAGACACGTGAAGGATCAGGCCTGCAGTGCAGGTGATCGTGATGGTCAAGGACTCCTTTATACGAACCAATAGACCCAGACTCCCCTCTCTCTCCTTCAGAAGAGGGCCACAAGCACCCAAAGAACAGGAAGTTCTGAAGATGTTACACTTGACAAAAGCAAACATGGACTGCAACCTCATCTTTTCCCTCTGGAATGAGATCATTTCAGTATTCAGAGAAAAATGAGTAACTTCTGACAGAAAAACTTGATGGAGAGCCTCAAAACCTTGTTCTTTTGGGCACTTCTCCCAGAAGAGGAGATTCTGGTTTATAATCTTATTTTGGGTGATGGCGGGTTCGGCTTGTACCTTGTATCATTTGTTGTTATGTCCTCTCCAATAAAGGGAGGATGACACAACCATGTAAACTTAGGTAGATTTGGGACAGCATCTAGCTTTGCCACACAAGGTCAGCAGTTAAAACACAGGTACACAATATTATCTGTGCATATTTACTTCTGTTCTTTGGAGAAGAGAGGAAATAAAACTCCTGGGGTAATAGCTTTTCATAACAGATGCAAAGAAAGAGTTTGAGGATAAGAAGCAGGACTGAGACCACAACATGATGACTGGAGCACCTCAACTCTAGCTCAGATCTGGACCTAAATCAGAAGTGAACCACAAATTTCCTGATAGATGGTTTATTGCTGAACCTCTTTTTGAGCCTGCCATAGACATCAACAACACGATAACCTCCTGCCTGACAGTTCAACAGAAATTACAACACCTATGTAAACACTGCAATTGCTGTCTGCAATTATTTTGCTCCTGTCTGAGCAAAAATCTCATCAACCACACTAAGTTCATAGTATCATTATTATATGTCAAATGCCCAAAGGTACTCCTGAGGAAGAAACATGTTTAATGGACTTGGTAGTCCTGTGGCAATAATTGGGCTTAACGATCTTAAAGGTCTTTTCCAACCTTATTGATTCTATGACAGAATCCTAAATTCAGTTTGATGCAGTACCACTGCATTTGACATCAGCAGACAGGGAGGAGCTCAGAGTGGGCAGGAAGGTTACAAGGGTAACTTTTACTGTGGTGGTACTTTAATTCCACCACTTCTTGAAGACAAGATGTCAGAGTTTAGAAGGATATGTAGGCACAGAAGATATTCATCCAGGAGCTTGTTCAGACCACTTTCAGCATAATGCAAGGACAGGCTTGCAAGTATTGGAAAGACACAGCCAGGATATTCCCCAGGAGGTGCAACAGGTGGTAGAGGCAGCAACTGCCAGACCAAGGGCCATTGGGCAAAGGCAGGAAGGAGGAACCCTAGAAGACGATTGAATTGAGGCACATTTCCATGAGGGTTTGCAAACTGGCTAAGAGGGTGTCAGAGGACTGAGGACAAATCCACTTGAGTCGCTTAGGTGGGTCCTTGGCACCCGCTGGAGCCAGATCATCATGCTGAACTGGGCTGCTCTATGAGATTCTGAGGCGGGTCATGTTGCCAAGGTAAGATCCAACCAAGTCCTACCCCAGAGTCAGTCTCTTGGCAACACCAAAGAACAGGCCTAGGGGAACCGAGTGCATGTGTCATTCTTCTACCCTGAGAGCTGCAATTTGGTGTGGATGATCTTATGACAAGATCGATGAATCCTGATATAGCAGCACTTGAGATAAATGTTGCTTCAGAAAGGCTCTTGTGCGAGTATTTGGAGTGAAGAGGAGTTTGGGAGGGACGGGTGACAAATGAGAAACAAAGGAACATCACCAGCTGTTGGAAGCTCTACCACCTTTTGTACAAACACAGCTTTCTCGGGGTGATCTTTAAAACTACCTGTGAAATTATTCCCTATTTCCAAACCTTCTTCCTGCAGCACTTGCAAAAGCTTTTTTGAATCCACACAGAAAACAGCTATGGATGTGTACGACACAAAGACAGTTTCTATGTTGAAGCTGTGGCTGCCCCATCCCTGGCGTTCAAGGCCAGGCTGGATGGGGCTTGGAGCAAGCTGCTCTAGTGGAAGGTGTCTCTGCCTGTGGCAGGGGGCTGGAACTAGATGATCTTAAGGCCTTTTTAACCCAAACCATTCCATGATTCTATTACAACAGTTAAACACCTCCAGAGAAGACTGCAACGGGCTACACCTCCAAAATGCTTCTAGTTAAATCACAACCACATCAACAGAACAACGATCATCCCGATGCCTCCTGAGACACAGCTGCCAGCAAGCGCTGTGCAGCACAGCACCACGGGCACTGGAGGCTTGCATCTGCAATCCCCAATCCCTGCAACACTGAGAGCCAGCTAGGAGCTGAGGCACTCCAGAGCCTCACTTGAGCAGGACACACAACCTAGGATGCAGATCCATAGACAACAGCATCTTCAGGGACCTGATTCCCACCATCACAGAGTTTTTAATTTCTGCACTGACTTTAATTAAAAAAATGCACAAAAAATTACGAATCTTCCTGCATTCTTCAGCAAAGTAGAATCATGTCAAAGCTCCCAGCTCTGCTTCACACAGGGGACAGTCTCACGAAGGGAGTGAGTGTTTCTAACCCGTTTTGAAACAATTCCATTTGAAAGCCATTGTGTGCAGTGGCAGCAGGCATAGTGGATGCAGTGAGCAGACAGCAGGCTGGATCAATTGTGGGGTAGAGGTGAGTGCAGGAAGGCAGGAGTAGCAGACTGTGGCATTGAAGCTAATAGCATTGTAGCAATTTATTCAGTGAGAAATGCTGCATAGAGACATGGGGGTCTGCATGGAAAGTAGGTAGAGAGTACAGCAATGCCTGGGAGGGAGATGGTCCCTGACTCCAGAGCAGCAAAGAGTAGAGAGGATCAATAGCAAACACTCCAGGAAGAACAGGGAACTCTTCTTCCCATATAAAAAATGAATAAATGACAATTAATGGAGCCAATCCAGCCATCTGCAAAAGAAATATCATGGGAAAAATGACACACAAAAAAACCCAGCAAGATGAAAGCTTCAGCACCTGTCACAGCATCGCTCTGGTACAGTCCTTCCTTGCTGCCTACATCCTCAGGTTTATAGCCCTACCACTGCACCCCGATACAACATCCTGACAGCAATGTGGACAGGCTCTTCATTTTCTGTCCCAGTGACAAAGGAAACTCCATGGAGCAATCTCCAGCCCCTTCCCCAGCTTGGTCCCACATCACTTCTTCAGGTTTACCTGGAGACATGCCACAACATTTCCTCTCCTGGAGACATGCCACAATATCTCCTCTCCTTGGTGGCCCTCATCCATGCTTTGGATGCGTATTTAAGCAATGGACAGGGAAAGCTGATCTGGGGACAGAACAAAGGTAAATGGCTTTGTGCTTTTGACAAATGAGCAAAGAAATCATGTTCGATCACTATGCATGTCCTGCGATCAAGCTCAAGAGCTCTGCATCTCCTTGCAGACAAAATTTGCTCCGAACTGCTCCTGCTGGTGTTTGCAGTCCAAGGGTAATGTGATGCTCTTTCCAGATCACACTATCTCCATGCCCAAGCACATATGGTCTGGCTAACTAAGAAGCCTTGGAAAGGCTGTCAACAAGACTAGAGGAAGGTGTGCATCTGTGCAGAAACATATGCATGCCCCAGTGCTGCACAGTGAGCCATGGAGAGGATGCTCATGACCAGAATCCCACCAGAACCTGCCTGAGTCCAGCAGAATAGCAGTGCAGGACTAGTGCTCCTGCTGCTGCCACATTCACAAACCCTTCCCCTTGCTTCCTTTGTGCTGCACGGCTGAAAACCCAGCAGTCCACCTCCAAGAATGCTCTTGCCAGGGCATCTAAAGATGATGCTCCCTCTAAACTCAACCAGCACAGCTTTGCTAGCATTGCTGCTCTGGCTCTCATCTGTACACCCACTTACATGTCTGCTTGAAAGTATGTGCTTTATGTTCATCTACAAAAATCTCCCCCATGGTACTAAAAGCAATGGAATAATCTACTATTTCAACTCACATCCCTTAGAGAATTCTGCAGTTAAAAAAAAAAAAAAAAAAAAGGAAAAGAAAAAGAAAAAAAAACCTGGTTGAATTTGATTAAACCTTTGGAATCTCTCCAATATTTCCAGTTATTCCATCTGTAGAAACACTCTACTGGCACTTGGCACATTTATAGCATTAGCTGCCTTCTAAATCAGCAGCAGTTCTGCCTAACAATTTGGCATTTGCACACTGCCTTGTAAATTACCCACCTTACATCTCTGGGTACGAGGACCATCCCCTCCAAAAAGCCTACCACTGCCTCATAGAAATTCTTTGGGAAGAAAGTATCTTCTTATGGGCTTGTGTCTTGACAAAAAGAGGGGAGGAAATGGCATTCAGTGGGCACAGTATTAACACTGTGGCTCATGGTGTTACTATGGCAGTAAAATGAAACCCAATGCAACCAGCTGGTTGCTATACTGCTATTAGAGCCTCTTTTCTGCTTCTGACCTTCCTAGAACTCTCCAAAAGGCATTAATCTGTTCAAAACCCATCCAGGATCTAAAGCGCGATGCAAGGTGAAGGTGTTGGCGACGCGGTTCTCCCAGCAGGCACCACGTAGGGAACAATTACAGCTCTGCCAGTAAGGATTTGCTTTGCTTTCTGTCTGAGCTACTGCACAGCAAAGTCAGGAACCAGGCTAGGAATGGCTGCAGCTCCACATCAAGCCACAAAGCAGCAGGAAACCACTCAGCAATATCAGCAGCAATTTGTGCATTTCTTGCTTGAAAACAAAGAGCGGAGAAGGTCGGCATTATTGCCTTCCCCGCTCCAAATCACCTCCCTTCTTTTGTCTACCCAAATCGTTGGGAGGCAAAAACCCTCCCCTTCCCAAACGGCTCCCAGCTCCAAGTTGATCCCTAAGACCCTTTCTCCTTATCTTTACCCACACCTGACCCATTCTTCTTATACATCCCCCTCAACAAATTGTATGAAAATCATCAAATTAAGCACCCAGCTTGTGTCCTGTAGAACAGCCATCTCCCTTGCTTGAACCTCAGACCTTGTTTCCAGCTCCCAAGCTGTGCTCTGGTTAGCTAGTCCTTCCTAGCATGGGTTTGGTATACAGAGGTAAAAAAAAAGGACTAAAAGGACAAGGTAAAGAAGAAACCACATTGAATTAACTCTCCTCCTGCTGCCTCTTCCTTCTAAAATATGCCTTATTGATTTTTACACCTATTATGACCCTCTAGCATTAGAAATCCAGGGTCATCTGAGGACTTTGAGATGGTCACTGTGCTGTGTGTCACGGCTGCTTGCAACGTGACAGGAAGACGGAGTTCAGAGCTCTGTGCTGGAAAAGGGCTGTCTGGGATTGTTGGGACCGAAAAGGGATTTCTTACTTCTTGTTTTGCAGGTGGAGATTCAGCACACAGAGCTGAACTGCTCTCATCCTGTCCCAAAACAAGCAATGTGTCAAAGCAGCTTACTTACTACCATTCGTTTGGAATTAGTGACTTAGTTAATGCTTCTCATGCTAAGATGGCATTTTTTTCTGTTCATTTCTATGTTCTCCCCTCTCTTGATGTATTTCCTCTTTTAACTCCGGGAAGGGATGATCTCTCTGGGCTGCAGGTAAGAGCAAAGAGCAACCCATACCAGTAATGATCCACTGTCACCTCTAGGATGAGAGTTGGGGCTGTTCAACCTGGAGAAGAGAAGGCTGTGTGGAGACCTCATAGAAGCCTTTCAGTATCTGAAGGGGGCCTATAGGGATGCTGGGGAGGGACTCTTCATTAGGGACTGTAGTGAGAGGACAA
>JASSUY010033298.1:0-124545 GCA_032466535.1 Forpus xanthops
AGGCACTGGAATGGGTTGCCCAGAGAAGTTGTGATTGCTCCATCCCTAGCAGTGTTCAAGACCAGGTTGGACAGAGCATTGGGTGGCATGGTTTAGTGGGAGGTGTCCCTGCCCATGGCAGCGGGGCTGGAACTAGATGAACTTAAGGTCCTTTCCAACCCTAACTATTCTATGATTCCATAATTCTGTTAAGTAACATGCATCTGGTACATGGTACAGTGAACAGAGAAATGCACAAACTTAATACTCAGAGCTTGCTAAAAAAGGCAGGTGATGACCCTTGTGAAAGTTTGAGGCTCATCGCAGACTAATTTACCACAAAATTATGAGAAAGCCTTTCCAGTCAGGCAGGTGCTGCCATCTCTGCTCCCTGCCAGGCTCCTGGTATCTCTCTCCAAAGCAGCTGGACCTTAATTTTTTGGCAGGAATACAATAGAGTAAATAGATTACTTCTTGCATACAGTATCATATTAGACACTGCCTAAGCTATTGTGTATATTCTGGCTAGTCATGTAGTTCTGCAAGCATTTCTTCACAGGCATAGAAAAATACCCCATGATGGGCACATCCACACTCTGGTGTCGTACCAAAGACTTACATGGTGTTTTGCACTATTAATCAACATAATAGACTCTGGGAGGCCAGATCATTTATGTCCCCTTCCTGTCAATGCAGACAATGAAAATTGCTGATGTGTGGCTGAAGGGCTCTTCTATGCATTCAGTTCAGTCCCAAAAAGTCACCAGCGCTTTGCTGTGAGCAAATGAAACACAACAGGGGAATAGTTTGGCAGCAGGTGACAATTGATAGGTGGATCTGGGGCAACCTAGGCAACAAGAACACCAACAAAAACTGTTGCATTGTCCCCAGGAACACAAACTAATTACTTACTTAAAAAAAAGCTCCCGGTTCAGACCAGTTGATGGTCCACACACCAGATCCAGCCCACACAATAACTCCATCTAGCACCTTGCCTTTCTGCTGTGGCCGCCAAGTGAGGCAACATGTTTCAGAGCTCTGTGTTGAAGACTACTAGCAAAACCTCCAGGCATACAGACCTGTGACAAAGCCCTGCAGGTGACCCAAAATACTCAAATGTGAGCAAGCAATACCCAGCTAATTTTTGATCTAACCAACATTTTAGAAGCAGTGTTTTACACATCCTGCACTGGATTAAAATCACCCAGTGAAAGGAGGAAAAACATCTGCCTGTACCATCATTGGCTGCAATGCAGACTAGAGCCAAATGAGAACCAGGATTGTGCAAGCACTCAGCCATGATTTACTGCAGTTGCCACTGTTCTTAGTGTTAAAGGCCATGCTATTTCAGTGAGTAATCAATATACTAATATAGCTAGTAAATGGCATGGAGAGTTCATATTTTTCTTGTTACTCCAAGACTGTTCATAAAGCTGAGTTTGCAAGCCTGTAAAGGAGCTTGCATTACCCCTGTGACTGGCATGGAACTGCTTGTTGGCTTCACATAGAGTTGGCCACTGAGAGAACAGGAAAAGTTGGTAGCAGAGTAAATAAAAGTAAACTGGGATAAAGCCAAAAGTAAGGCTTACAAATCTAGCAGAGCAATCTCTGCTCATAAATATGAACTACCAAGTGGACACACAGAACAGCCTTTAGCCCAATAGAGGACTGATAAATACCCAGTATAAAAATACCATGATGTTCTCACAGGCAAAAAACATTTAAATTGACATCTGTTTTGCTTGTAGAAAAGTAGTGGAAGTTTCAGCACTGATACATTAATCTAGATATTGCTGTTTCAAGAGCCAGTGATTATTCGGAATGTCAGTGTGTGCCATTTGGTCCCCACTGCTTCAGAGTCAGGAATACAAAGACAGCAGTTTGACTGCTGCTGAAGTTCAACCAACAAGATAGTTTTGCTGGGATGGTAGCTGTAAACTTAGGGAGGTGATGTGAACATGAAAGGTATTTTCTCATGATGAAACAGATAAGAATAATTGACAATAAGAAAGAAAATATAAAGGTTGATGAGGGGTGAAGGGGGTGGAAGAGAAAATGAAAGAAAAAGGAAAGAGAAAAAAGAAAGAGAAAGCAAGAAAATAAAAAAAGAAGAAAGATGTGACTGGTAACACAGAAATTCACTACAGGACCCATCAGAGGCAGGATGCTATAGGGAGAATTAAAATGTGATGTGCAAGCTAGGTAGACTTAGGGTATTTTTATCAAAAAAACCCTGCCTTTCTTAGCCCTTGTGTTTGTGGAGAGTAATGGTACGACATCAACAACCTCTTTACTCCCCCTCAGCATTTCTCAGAGGTCACCAAGAGCCAAACTGAACTGCAAAATCAATAACTGTTCAGTGTGTGGCTCCACAGACCTGTTGCAAAATATCTGTTGTGACTTCATAGACCACAAAGCACAGAGAGTAGTTTAGGAGCTGTTGCAGCATATCCTTCTGGCAAAGCTTAGCACACCAGAGACAGATTGGACCTCTATGCAAACAGCTTATCTCCAAACCATATCAACTACTAGAACAAGACAGCGATTTGTATCAGCATCAGGGCTTTTTGCCAGGGTAGATCTGTCAGTCAGATGCCATCAAAAGATGGGCCAGGAAATCTTCACAGCAATCCAAGCCTGGACAGAGTAAATTTCAGTTTGGCTTTTAAGTCTATAAAACTCTGAAGACCTGAGCTCATCTTCATAAGTAGGATCCAGATCAGGTTACTTCTGTTTAGGTTTAGCCAGTATGAGAGTCAGAGCTGCATAACTATGCCAGTACTGACATATGGCAAACACTTCTTCATAGTTATCAGACACTTTAGATTGCCTACACCTCCATGCACTTCCATGGCCACACAGCTGTCTTATGAGCATCCCGCTTTGCATAGCTAACACAGCACAGCTGGAAAACTGCCTTCATCTGAAGGGTATATCTTCCAATAGTTGGTCCTCAAGCAGAGTAAAGTCAGGCTGAAAGAAGGTAACGAGGCATCTGGACCGTCTCCTGTCAGAGTTGGTACCTATCTCCCAACCATTGTAACTCTTTCCTGGGCTTCCCTGTCCACCCATGGACATCTATGCTCAACAGCTAGCCTCGTTTTGAGTTCCCCTAGGAGCTGCACTGTGTACAGGCTACCTCCTGAACTGAGGAGCAGGATGAGGCCTTTCAGCTCCTTTCCCATCTCCTCTTTTCCCACCACTTCACAAGGCAGCCCCAGCAGTGGGTGAATGCAGCCCATCCTGCTCTCATCAGCAAGTCAGGTCCTTGCTGAGCCTCTGTACTTTCAGGATGTCAATTTTGTTCTGTTTGTATGCTAGCAAAATTAGCAAGCTGCTCTGCAAGCAAGTAAAGCTGCTGAATAATCAGTCTGTCCAGCCACACTGACAGAGACATCAGGTCTAAGAGATTTCAAACAGAATGCTGCTCCCCAGTGCAGGAGCTATTAACTTCCATGAACTGTAGTGCTTTTCTCCCACAAAAGCCTCATCACTTTACGAAAAAATCAGCAAGAACCTGTGTGATGTTTTTAAGCCTCCTCTGTTAATCTTTCCTAGTCCTCATTAATTGCAGACTGTGATCAGCCAATAAGCACCAGTCTTAGCCCTCCCCTACTCCATCGGTAGCTCTGTGTTAATTCCAGCTGTTTGTCCTCATGCTTGCAAAAAGAATACTGCAAGAATACCATTATTATGAGTAACCTTCCTGGTGAATGTTTAAAATCTTCCTGTTGACTAACAGGTCATCCCCTTTCTCCCTGTCTTTCCAGCTGAGTAGTAATGGTTTAAGCAGATTAACTGGTTAACTAAAAGTCCTTAACACAGATCATACCCTTTACACAAAATAACCCAAATACTGGGATTCATCCAAAGGTAATGAGAAAACATTTTCTTCATTGCCAGTGGGCTCAAAACAAAGTTCAAAGTGAATTCTATGAAAGGCATAAACATGCTGAGTGTGATCAATAAAGTCATGTTTTCCTTCATTTGCAACAGATTCTGCACCCAAGATCCCTGAAAATATTGATGCTCCTCTTCCTCCTTGCCCTTTGAAGCATCTACCATAGAGTCCCACTTTAAGCACTGAAGCTTTACCTGCAGTTGTATGACACAGGGCGGCTTGGCCAAAGAGGCAGTGTATGTCTACTGAGACCCACAAACATCAGCATTTGCTGAATGCTTCATCATTGCACAGACTGGAATAAATAAAATAATCCTAAACACTTCTCAATAACCCATGACAAACCTACCCCAGTGTTTGTGGTGGGGAGGTGGGAATTCTGTGTTTTCAGGTCCTAGAACTTCATGAGGCTCAGCTGGTGGCTGCTGAGGCAGAAGGAAAGCAGCCCAGTCTGGGTTCCTGATAGTGGCACTGTGTGCAGCTCATCCCACTGGGGTCTCTGTTAAGAAATAAGAGATTGGCATAGCGGATTTGCTTTTGTTATGACTTCAGATTGCCTTAAATTTGGGTTGAATAGATGTGCTTGGTTTAATATGCGCATTGTAAGAAACGTGCTAATGTGCCTAGCACAAGGAGCTATTGGCATTTTATGATTAAAACACAGGAAAATGAGGCCACGGGCTTATGCATAAACAACATCTCTTGTTTCTCTCTTCCAGTGACTGTGACTGTGGGAGGACAACAACACTTGCTGGGACTTTATGACACTGCAGGGCAGGTAAATTACTGCAAAACATTTATCATTTTCCTTTCCCATGGTTTCTTTGTTACTACCATATACTGGCATTTGCTGCTCATGCTGTTTGTGTTTTGGGCTTTTTAGAGATACAATCAATTGTGAGTTACAATGGCTGAACTGCTGCCCTTCTCCTGTCTGTTTTCTACACTGAGCTTTCATTCCGGTTCAGCAATAAAACACACACAAATACACTCATTCCTAAGACTAAATTTTGTCTAAGAAAAAAACCTAAAGCCTGATTAGGCTTGTCAGCCTCCTTTATATCCATCTTTTACTGCAAATACGATCTTTCATATACAGTGTTTTCTTACATATACCACATGGTGGCATTGAAGATACAGAGAAGAGTTCCTGTTTCAAAGATCAGAAAGCTATTACAATACAGTACCATCCTGTTGATCACCACCTATAGACTTTTTAAATGGCAACCCAGACAGACTGGTATTCATCCCAACATCTTCCTTCCAGGACAAGGGTGTCCATTACAGGAGAGTCTGTACCTCATGCTTACTTAGACATACAATGCTTTTACTGTTTTCACTGTCTACAGTCTGATTCAGTGTGCTTGCACTAAAAGTCTGCAGAATGACTCTGGTCTGTGGGTTCATTTCATCTCCCTGAAGAGAAGGAGAGAGTGTTTCCCACTACCTTTCTCTGCTGGTAGAAGGGCATAAGAGGGTATAGGGAACAACATATTTTCATGGTGAAACTTTCCTATCTCCAAATGCCAGCAACTGACAGAATAAAGAGAAGGACCACAGCCTGCGCAGAAACCTTGCAGAAAATCACCTACTGAGAGGGAGTAGGTCCCAGGTCCCAGCTCTCTCCTGGTCTGGGAAAGTTGGAACCCACATCTACCAGCTCCTCTGGTCACAGCTGGAACTGGAGGCACCAGGAGAGGAAAGCAGATCTGAGAGCCTACTTCCCCCACTGGGACCCAGGAGCCCTGGATGCAGGGCTTTGCTTTCAGGAGCACTTTTTGGCTGTGCTTTCTTTGGCCATGACTGACTGCTATGAAATGCATAAACAATGCAGAAGGAGACCCTCCTGTCTCAGAAGGCCACGTACTACAGAAAATACTTTGCAGCAGTATGCAGAGGTCAAAAAGCTCATCAGGACAAACTGTCACTTCCAGAAAAACCTGCACTCAGCAGGACTGGGGATTTTATGCTTTGGGTTTCACTTTTTAATTCCTTTTTATTCCATGTGTGTAGGCAGCAGTGGTCACTTCATAGCTAGCTACGCGTCACCATCCACCCATCCTTTCTGTTCACATGATGGAAACAGATGATCCCACCAGTCCCACAATACGATGTAAATCATCTATGTCATATTCAATTTTGTATTCTACACTCATAAACGCAGAGCTTGTGTGTCTGTCATGATCCAGAAGCACAGCAAGCCTTTTCCAAATGAGATGTGATCTTATATTCAGTTCTCAGTCAGATTTTAACTAGTGCCTTAGTATTTCTACTTTTTTTTCCCATAGGGCTGACAGTTCCACCTGCCACCCATTTCCTCAGTGACACATCCTCTTATTTGTCCTCCTTAGCCAGAAGAAAGACTAATCTGTGATAAACTTCCCCCCGCCATCCACAGTCATTTGGCCATCTCTTGCTTCAAACTAGCCAGAACACCATCTGCCCCCAAGAACCACTTCTAATGCATCAGGCTCATTTCCCTTTCAGACCCCGGTCCAGAGGACGTGGCCATCTAGTCAAAACTTGGAGCATGAATCACTTCTTGATGACTAGATTCTATCTCCATGGAGGCTGAAGGGATGATGCTTCCCACATGCTCAGGCTATAACAACAGATCATCTGGGTTGTTTCCTCCCTCCTTCTCCTTGTGTCGTGTGGCTTTGCAAAGGCATCAGTATGAAGTCATAGCCAAAAATAGCATTTGACATTACGATGCTATAAAACATATGCTAATGAAATAACAATTGGAAAATGTACTCCTGCAGCAGGACCCTCCATCAGCTTGAAGGGAGAGTTGGCAGAGACCCCAGATCTGGGGTATCTGGTTTTCTGCATCCCTAGCACCAACAGTTCTAGGATGAAGAAAACAGTAGTCTGGTTTTCCCCAGGCAGGATTCAGGTGTGGAGTGCTTTAATAGGCTGGCATGGCAGGGAGCCCATGTGAGACCAGCACGGCAGCAATGTAAATAAAGCAAAGTTTGCTGTACTTTCTGGGCCTGAATACTGCAAGGCTGATGGCAGCAATAGAGTGGGGAGGGAGCAACACCGGTCGATGTGTCTCAGCTCTGGCAAGTCACAGGCAGGTAATTCAGCAAGGCCAAGGTCTGGAGCTGGCAGCAAAATAGAGCATGAAACAAATTAATAATCACCTGCAGCCCAAGCCCATGAGGACTCAGGTCCATTCCCAAACACCATGGCCTGCAGCGCTTCTGGGTATGTCCCACACCCATGCAGAGTCGAGACCCTTTTTTACACTATTCATTTGCTTGACTTCAACCATCTCTTAATGAGAGATGATCCTGACGCACCATATCTCATTGTGGTCCATTGAAAAGTTTTATAGCCTTCTCCTGGAGAGAAGGTACAATGATTGGATCCTTGGATCCAATTGAATCCTTGTCTGGTGTGGTTTGGAGTCTCCTGCCAGCCCATAGACACAGGCATATGAAGAAGCCCAGGTCAATGATTCTCCACCGTGTTTGTGCTTGTGCTTTAACACATCCATGCAAGCCCCACGTGCCCTGATGGGAGATGAGACCTCTGCTGTGTGATGCACTGCTGTCCCTCCTTATAGTTGATATAATGTTCTGTGCTGCTAATACAAATCAGGAACGCTCCTCCTGAAAAAGTATTTTCTAGGGGCTACAGCGGAGCAAGCCAAATAAAATGAAATGCACTTTCCTGTAGCTGTCGCTGCCAGGCAGAGCACCTGGGGTTTTAGTTCGTAATTGAAATGGTACAGTAAGTTCCAGCCCCTCTAAATACGCACGCCTGGAATATTGAAGCCGGTTATAGATAGCTCTCCAAAAAAACATCCAAAATCTTGATTGCTCGAGGGCTTGCTGCCACCTCGTGGCTGTTTTAGGAAGGTGATTTGCAGCAATTAAACTGAGGGCGCCGAAAATACTTTTCCCAAGCACCTGGTATCAACCCATGTAGGTTGTGGAATAAACATACTTAATTTCAGATTTTAAGATCTGGGTTAAAATAATGCCCCATAGTCAGGCCAGGTCTTCCTAAGTCACAGCACCCCATAACATTCATCTGTCTCTATAATGGGATTGCTCCATTGATCCCATCATCTTGACATCTACTTTGTCTCTATTAACTCATCTGCTGGAAGCTGGGTGTCATCTACAGAGCCTTGTATAAATCTCCTCCCACCAACTTTGCTCCTTCATGGTCTGTATTGCTGATGTTCCCACAAACATGTCTGAGGTTTTTTTTCCCTGCCATTCCCTGAACATGGAGAATCCACTCTTTCTTGGACGTTGGTAAATCCAAACACCTCCTTTTGACTTGTAAATCATTCTTCCACTTCCATGAGGCTGGAAAGCCGTATGTCAGTTGATGAGTCCTCTGGCTTTACCCCAAATGCTGTGGTTGAGGGGCTGAAGGCTGTAACTGGTAATTTTCTTGGTGAGGTGGGCTTGGGAAAATGAACATTCAGTTAGACAAAACAAAACATTTTGTTTGTGATTCAGGATGTTTCTTTAAACTTCTTTTTAATGGTACAGAGCTAAATTTGGCCTCATGCTTCCTTTCAAAATAAATAATTAAGGTTTTTTGTTTAGAAAAGGTTGGAGCAGAATGGTTTTACACAACCCATTAGTGTTTTTCTGCAACTAGTGTTGGTACAGAAGTAGCCTGAGACGTGTCATCACTGCATACTCAGTGAACAAAAGACATTGGCAAGAAGATTTACCAGACTCAACCCCTAATTAAAGCCCTCTCATTTGCTGACACAAATCAGCAAATCCTGCCCCTAATGTGGGTTTTCCTCAAATAAATGTTCTCAAGTTTGAACATGTGCATACATTTTTTGTTTTCCTTTTTCATTGAGTCAACTATTTCAGCATCTGCAAAACAAAACTGGACCAGTTCAATTTTCATACAGTTGTAACTAAAAGAAACCATACCTTAGAGATTAGAGGCTTGCCCAGAATGCAGAAACTATAAACTAAAGACATAGGTCTCAGTCAGGCTTGACAGCAATATATATTGTTGTCCCCTACACTCTAACTTTGTGTTCTTTCCCCTTTTTAATTCTGGTCACCTCTAAAAAAAAAAAAAAAAATAGTCTTCAGAACAGAAGCATCTGTTTCATTGCACTGAAATTTTCTAACAGATTTCATTGAAAAGAAACTTCCAGACACAGCTACATATGCTCTCACTATCAGAGCCAGTCTATTCCTTTCACCTGGCTTGCAAAACCTTTGCTCACTTTCAACATCTCAAGACTGAAAATGGAACCAAATTCTTCCTTAAAACTCAGCTATCAAAGCCAGCTCACAACATGACACAGCTGTGCTTTGAGCTGTTTGAAAATTCACCCTTTTCACAACTAGCCCATAGAGAAAACATCTCTTTTTCATCAGCCCAGGGCCTGTGGAAACACTGAAACACCATCAGTGATTTACCCAGCCACTGCAGGCTTGATTTGAGCTGCTCTGTGCTTTCAAGATGAGTGTCTTCTGGTGACCAGCACATAGCTGCATACTGTAACATGACTGCGATGGCATAAAATAGTCAGGATGCATCATTTGTTATATATGGTCATGTCTGTAATGCCTACTGGGGAATAGAAAGACCATAATATTAAGAGAAAAACCCCAACTGATATGTGGTATCAGCACCTATTATCTAGTGGTGACAGTGAAATGATAATTCCCAGAATGATATCACAGTGCCAAAGGGCTGAGGCTTCTACACACAGCCTCGAGATCAATTTTTGTTATTCCACCAGTGATGGATGCTGGTTAGCATTACGCTCTACACCACCATCACCACAGATAATGCACACACAAACAAAATGTGTTAGCTTTTTTAGGTAAAGAAGATGACAAAAAACAGGTGCCCCTGGCCCACAAGGGGTGATTTTGCCCTCAGCAGCTCCTCAAAGGTTGTAAATATACATGAGCATGGAGGGGCGGTGTTGAGCAATTCATCAAGAGCCAACGAGATGTTCCCATTTGCAGGTAACCCCCAGCCCATAACATACTTGCTGTTTTCCCCTTGCAGGAGGACTACAACCAGCTGAGACCCCTGTCCTACCCTAACACCGACGTCTTCTTGATCTGCTTCTCAGTGGTGAATCCTGCCTCGTATCACAACGTTCAGGAGGAGTGGGTGCCCGAGCTGAAAGTCTGCATGCCCAATGTGCCTTATGTCCTCATAGGAACACAGGTAATCCTCTGGGGCACTGCCAGCCATCGTGAGAGTCTTCAGAGTGAAGGGATTCCTACTCCATCCCAGGGGTGGCTGGAGGCTGAGCTCTGTAGAAAGGTTTCCTATTTAACTTCTGATGTGAAATGCAGCCAGATAAGAGGAAAACTCAGGGACTAGAATGGAAACCAACACTCAGATATCCCATACTAGTCACAAATGACGAAACTCATCCATCTGTTTATTCAAATGCATAAAAATGTGACAACAAGGCATAAATAACTACACGGATATTATATATATATAATATACTATATATATGACAGGCCTTTAGTTAGGAGAAAGAAATACATCAGAGTTTGTGGTTAGAAGCAGAAGCTAAGCTTCAAACTAACTTTTAAGAATAATTAACCAAATGACTTACTTAGAGATATGGGGAGGAAATAGTCTCCCTTCAAGTTTTGATATCAACACTGCAACTAGTGACTCATTGTACTGCGTGTATTATCACGGATGTTGGACAAAATTATCAAATCACTTTATTTTAGCCTTAAAGTCTATTAACTTATCAATAAAAATAAATTTATAAAAGCCTTAAATATGGGTTTGCCTCCAGGACACAGAGTGGCTAGAGGCTGAGAAAAGCAGGGATATGACCATCTAGAAAACATCCTAACACTGGGCAGTAACCTAAGCTAAGTTAGGTAAAAAGAATACTCTAATCAAAATGGAAATCTTCATGCCATAGGAAAGTCCAGTTATTCTAACATTGGCTTTGTTTTCCACAGTGGAATAATCTAGATCATCCATTTTAAAATAAAAGTGCTGTCCTTTGGATCACACTGTCTGAAAATGGATGGGTTTGAAATGCCAGAGTGCTTCACTTTGATGTTCTCCATGGAAATAAAGGATTTTGTTTCAAGTCAGTCAGACTGAGCTGTGTCTGTCTGGCCTGTCAGGATGTTTTTCGGGTGATGCAGTGCAAAAGCAGGCTCCTCTTCCAGTGAGCCTCAGACTTCCATCAATGCTTTTCAAGATGCAATAAGAACTAATTCATATTAAGGAGAAAAAATAAAAATAAAACAAAAATAAAAAATAAAATTAAAAATAAGAATTAAAAATAAATTAAAATAAAATACCCCACAAACTTGTGAGTTAATTTCCAAAGTATCATCTGAGACTAGGACAGAAGCCCTTACACAAGGACATGACTGTGAGTTTCTAAAGCTATCAGTATCTGTCTCAAGCATTAGAGCAAGGCACTTCTAAGCTCAGGGTTTGTGTGTTTTCTAACTAGATTGATCTTCGGGATGATCCAAAAACTTTGGCTCGGCTGCTTTACATGAAGGAGAAACCACTCACCTACGAGCACGGAGTGAAGCTAGCAAAGGAGGTAATAGCTTTTTCTGGGCTCCCACACTATCAGTTGATCACAGTTTTTGATGGGGTTTTATTGTTAAAGGTGAACTCCTCTGGGGTACATTGGTTGATCCCAGCCAGAGATTAAAGCCTCTGTTCAAATAGGCTGGATCCAGACACAAGTTGTATCTTGAGCCTGCTGTTCTGTTGTGATACACAATTGAGCTCTAAGCAAAGCAACAAGGTACAGCAGTGGCAAAGGGGCAGCAAAATGGATTTTACTACTTTACCTAAGGCAATTTTTTTGTTTAGGCTTCAGGCAGGATGTGTGTGTGCCAAACCCCTCCCTGTGGTCACTTCCTGCCAAACTTATCCCTACCCCTTACGAATCACAAACAGCTTGATTCTCATACATTGCATTTCTAGCAGCAGAGAAGGAGCTCTCAAGGTGTCTGTGCTATTGCACCTTTTCCCAGGGAAGGTACGGGGATTAAAAGCCCTTCTCAAGCCCTGAAATACAGGCATTTAGACCCCAGCCTTTTCCACCTTATATGCTGATGTTGCTCTTACAGGCTCTGGCCCACAAAGGCCAGCAAGAGCATCCATTAGCAGAATAATCAGAATAAGGAACAAAGTTGCTGAATAAACTGAGTGTGCTTTCCCAGGCCACTCTGTGTGCTTGCGTTATAACAGTGCTCCAGGAGATTCCCATCTCTAGACGATGCTTTGCAATTCCCAGAAAACAGATAGAAACCTTCCCCCAGGGAACACCTCCCTGGTATTGCAGGAGGCACGACACAAGAGCAACAGGTCAGGGGAGAAGAGCTAAGTATATGAAGGGGTTCAGCTAACAACCCAGCATCTCCTTGAAACCCTCCCCAGCTGCACAGTGCACTCAGATATGGATGCAGGTCCCCCCTCCCTGGAGGGTCATGCAGGGAAATCCTGCTGCACATTAATCCCCTGTGGTGAGATATTGGTGTTGGTGCTCATCCCTCAGGATGAACACCTGAGCTTGATCCTTAATCCCACAGGCAGACAGATATAAAATTGAGTAATTATATGACCTCCTTTCTAAAGGTCTGGGTTTTCCTGTGTGACAAGACACATATGAATGCAAATGGATGATGAAACAGGCTCACTTGGTCTCTCCCAGCAGTGGGTACTCACATTTTCTCCGCTCTTTTTCAGATCGGAGCACAATGTTATCTGGAGTGCTCAGCCCTCACACAGAAAGGCCTTAAGACTGTCTTTGATGAAGCAATCTTGACCATTTTCCATCCCAAGAAGAAGAAGAAGCATTGCGCAAAGTGCCGTAGGTGCTGCACCCTTGTGTGAAGTCTGTTGGAAAGAAAAGCAAGATGAGCTCAATGAAACAAAGCAGGTTAGAAAGGCAATGAAGGTCACATGCAACTGAAATGGGGATCATGATCAGAAAAGGGTCCTTCTTACCCAAATATAGGAGCCCTCTGTTCTGTGAAACCTCCAAAATGAATCACACTAGGCCAACTCATGTCTATGTGCTTTCCTAACAATCCAGAGTTGTATGCAGCCTGCTCCTACTACTGCAGACTGCACTAAGCCGACAGAAACCAGGATGCCTGCTCGTGTTTGACTCTTCACCTTAGGAATAAGTTGAAGGTGGCATGTGGATAAACAAAGTTCTAAAGGTGGTGAAAGAAACAAGAGAAAATTTATTTCTGGCCTTAAGCAAGAATCAATCAAAATTAGGAGTTTGCAGCACTTAGGAATTGAATCGAAACTGACTGAAAGCACACAGAGATCTGCAGAAATCTAACATGTAAGATATACATTATAGGTAGAATGTACTTTTTAACTACTTTTCTTTTATAAGACTCATTAGTTCAGGATATGCTTTAGTTTGTTCAAACCACTTGGAAGCAAAGGTGGAGTGATTCCAATTTGCTTAATGTTGAAACCGCCTTAGCATTAGGAAGTTGCTGCACCCGAACTATCAAAATGGATCAACATTTACCTCCAGACTTCAGGAATGTTCTTACAACAAAAAAATGCAAGTAACTGTATTTTTACAGTGGAATGTCCAGGCTGAGCCAAGCTTCCATAAGCTGGGAAAGGAAGAATAGAGTTGTAGCATTAATGACAAAGAAAGTCTACCACCAAATATAGCCCTGGACATGAAATAGCAGCATGGAAAAATCTCCCTTCCAAACTGAGAACATGAATGAGACACATTGCCATGGCAACTGAGAATTTACCTTATAGATCAGCTGGATTTCTACATCTCACCCAGCAGACAGGAATAGCAAAAGCCAAAAAGCCAAAGGTCATACTGGCTTCAAGGGCTTTAAGGTGATCCAAATGCCTTAAGACTATTTTCTTTTATTGGAGTATCTCATGTGAAAAAACATATCAAAGTGGAATTGTAAACACGTTGATTTATTGTAGCCTTCTTCCTCCCATTCATTACTTCCTTCTTTGCTCCCATTTTCCCATCTTCATTGCTGTGAGTGCTGTTTAAGTTGCAGCCCGCCTGCAGTCGGCAGGAGTGAACTTTCACAAAAGTCACAGGTGATGGGCTGCAGCTGACAGCACAGAGATGGGATATCCAGAACTCAAGGGAAGGGAAGCTGCTTGTTAGCTCTCTTTGCTGTTAAAGAAAGTGTGCCTTTTCACTAAAGCCTCTCCAGGGAGGCTGCACATACCACAGCAACACAGATGCTCAGAGGTGAACTTGACAGATGTCTTGTTACTTGCATTTGCCTTCAGGTACCCTGGCAATACCACGAGACTGTCTTGTTATGGGTTCCATTCCTCAAGCAGAAAATCACAGTGCCAGCAAATACAGATTTGAAAACTTCTGATGTAACTCCTTGTAAAAGCAGTGCCTGTAGTTTCAGAAGTGCTGTAGGAGTAAGCAAGTAACAGCAGTGCACCTTCCTAGCCTTGGGGCATTCCCCCAAACCCCACTCCAGGGGACTGCCAGCCCAGTGCTCTTCAGAAGCACAGTAGCATGGCTGAGCACACACATGCAACCAGAAGAACTCGTGATTAGTGGTAAATTACAGACTCACTGTTACTTGGAGCAATTAGTGACTTCAGCAGAACTGTAGGAACTGCGCCCTCGGCACAGAGAAGGGAACAAGCACGATGCAGTGCCCAGTGTTACAGTCATCAAGGATTACGAATCCAAGCTCCTTCAGCACAAATTCACTTTATCATAGACACCTACAGAAACCAGCTCTGACACCCAGAGATGTTTCCAGGTAGGATTGAATAGTTCTCTCTGACCAAAGAGATCAAATTCAAGGCAAGCAAGCACATTGTTGCCTTTACCCAGCCAATTTTCACTCACCATCTCTTTCCTGCAGCACACAAGCATGGATGAAAACAACATAATGCTAAATCAAAACCAGACTAAACAAAGATTTCCTCACTGCTGTCATTCTTTGTTCCTATTTTATATTTTGCTTTATTATGTCCCAGACATTTGATTCAAATGGACTGGCTAACAGAGCACAGCTCAGAGAGAGGACAGTGCTAAAGCCTGGCGAAGTTTATCTCATGCCGCAGAGGCCGTGTTGCCATCCCCAGGCAGAGCAGTGAGTATTTTCATGGCTGGGAGACTGGCAATCAGCTGAACTACAATGTGTAAAGAGATAGCAGGGGAGAATGAAGAAAATTAGGAGTGGATCCAATAAACAAATATTTAGGTAATGCTTGCTATCTTATAACACGACTAGAATTCCGCTGAAACAAAAAGCAAAACTTTCAACAGATTTCAGAGAAAATTAGAGCTTTGTTGTGCTGCCATTTACTTCAATGGAAATAAAATAGGGTGATTACTTTGTTTTACCCTATGTAGGTTGCTGTAGGGTGATAGCCTATATACAAGTTAAAGTAAGTGAAGTCTGTTTTAGTTGAAGCACAACGCAAACATTCAGGTTGGAGCTGCCAGAAACTCTTAGAGCTTTACAAAATACATAGAAAATAGAAATCCAGACTGACAGCTGAGCTTATCATAAAATAATGAGTACAATGGAAAAGCACAATCTAGCATTCCCAGCATGCCCAGAGAAAGCTACAAATAATCAAATGTTATTTTCGTTTGCCACCAAGTATCAGGGGTGTCTGTTCATACTAATAGGATGGCATGGGATAGGAATATACAATGGAAAATCAAATAAGAGGTTGTAGCATTAACGCAACTGCAGTGGCTTGAGGAAAATCAATTTAAAACCACATGGTGATGTAGAAGCTAAAATGGTACTATCCAAATGTATTAAAGCACAGCACCCTGCACAGATCAACACAACTCTCTTTGAAACTCCAGTTTTTTAAATAAATATTTTAAAAATATCTATGCTTAATTCAGACCCCATAAACTTTACTGCTGTATTAGATTATGTAGGTACACTTACCCATGTAATGTGGATCCTTACTCAAGGATCTGCCCTCTTATGCTTATTTTTTGGGGGAAACAGGAATAGCACAGGCCAATAGCTTTTAAAAAGGAATTATAAGCAGATGTAAGGAGACTCGTTGACTATCTGGCAAGTCATACCTAATACCTTTTCTAAAAGCCAACAGATGGCATGTGAAGAGGCAGTAAAGCTTATTTTCAGAAATATCACACCACCAGACACAGTGCAAGCACAGGCATAAGGCAACAGATATAAACTCCTAGTTATTTTGAAGCATCATTAGTAACGAGAAAAGAAAATCAATATATGATTGCCAAGTAAAAGAACATAGGTTTGCTCAGTGTAAGATGAGCTAGAATCAAATCCCAATTTCACCTTCAAAGGAACACTTAGGAGAGTCATAGAGGCTATAAACTTCGGGCAGTGAAAGCCATAAGAATTGCATAAAAAACAGTCTGGGAATGATCTCTGAGGCCTTGATGCTTAACAAGCCCTGGGGTGGTAAATTGGAATGTTGAAAGACAGGAAAGGTAAACAAGCAAGCCTTGGGGAGATAGGCCATGATGTTGGAGGCCAGATGATGTGCGGGTTGTGGGAGGGTCTGAGATGGCAGGGTGAAGCTGTCACTGTCTGGACAGAGTGTGCTTGGCATTGTGACTGGACTATTTATCTGGGGATTTTTACAGGGACCAATGAGATTGAACATGGCATGTTTGTGCAGGCTGGGAAAGTACCTAACGAGGGGATAAAAAGGGCTTGGTTGTAATAAAGTGGGATTTGAGTCTCCTCATCAACTTGAGTCCGTGTTGTGATACACCATAAATGACACTCAACGTGGGGCTCCAATTCATGAGCCTGGGATTAAGACTCCCATTCTCTACCAACTGAGCTCATTGGGCTGATTTCTGAGCCATTTTTCCATGTTCTTTGCCCAGATCTGCTGCTTCCCTAATGTTGTCAAAGTAGGGGTGCTGCAGCACCTGCTCACAGGTCTGCCTCTCTGCAGGGTCCATAAGAAGGCAACTCTTCATGAGAGCTAGAGCAGAGTATGAAATATGAGGGAATTTCATTTCTAATGGCTCCATGCTTTTCTGGTGAGGAATTCTTATCCCACTGTAAAACTGGTTGGCGCTAAACACTTGCTGGTGCTTGGGAATAAGACCCCCTAGGGTTCTCCAGATGAGGTACAGCTGGTCAGTGTCAGACTTCCCAGGCCACAGGGGGACCCCAGACAGCAACTCTGTGAAGATGCAGCCTATTGTTCACACATCCACAGGAGGCCTGTACTGGTCGCCTCCCACAGGTAACTCCAGAGAGTGGTACCACCTGCTAGCCGCATAGTCTGTGTACTAATCATTCAGACCAGTCAGTATGCGAGCAAATACAAAGTTTGATGACTGAGTGCTTTGTTATCAAGATGATTTGTGGCTTTACATCTTGGTGGAAGCAATTGTGTTTATGGCAAAAGTTCACATCTGGAGGGTCTGACAGGTTATGCTCTTCAGTAGATGCTCTGCACCCCCTGGGGGTGCGTGTCCAGTGCATGGAGAACTGCATGGTCATGGTATTCGAAGACCAGATGCAGCCTGTGCTTCCTCCTGAACACTTCCAGCAGGTTCACCAGATTGGGGTATTTCAGTTGCTTCAGCATGCAGCTCTCCCCCGCCACAACATCCCTGGCCAATCCCTCAAGGCTTGCTTGTTTATCTTTCTTGTCTTTCAGCATTCCAACTTATCACCCCAGGGCTTTTTAAGCATCAAGGCCTCAGAAGAGCTCATTCCCAGACTGGTTTTCATGTAAATCTTACTGCCTTCACTCCCCACAATAAACCATCCCTGGAATCTACTTGACAAAGTCCTCTTCATGCAGCCAATGTCAAAACCTTTCTTGACAGACCTGCTTGTGGTAATAGTCTGCTATCATTTCAAAAGCACTTACTGGATCTAATAGATCCTGTAAAATCCATCTACTTTGGCCTCATCTGAAATCTTAACGTTTACCTGTAATTGTTAACCTGAAACTGTAGTTTCAAACAGAGTTCCCAAGGAGTTTTCATGCAAACTCTTGCAAGGAGATAACGGAGATACCAGGTAATAAAGATATATCTTAAGACATTGGAGAGTTGTTATCACATTAAAACAACCTACAGATGCTTCTGCCCTTCAGAGCAATGCTAAAACACCAAGCCAGTGGAACTGGGGCAACTAGTTCCAGCGTGATATGAATGAGATACCATAAAGACTTCCACAAAAAAAAAAAATTGGGGAGAACCCCATGCAGGTCCATCTAGGAACATTTGCTCAATCAGGTATAAGTCTAGCAGATGTAACTTCACCATGCAAGCTGCCTTGTCATTACAAAAGTCCCTCTAATCCAGATATACAAGATGCCTATCTTCTTCCATAGCTTGCTTATGATCCATCACCTTTTCTGTAGCATTTTTTCCCCACATGGCACAGTAAATACCTCTTGATTCACCATGCTGAAACTTCATCTGGATTAAAAATAAATTGCAGTGGCATCAATCAAGTCAGGTTTGTTTAGAAGCACATTTATCTTCTTCAGCAAAGCAATCAACATATACTCATGTTGGCCCAGAGACCATTTGTTCAGTAAACAGGTAGCACACAGGAATCTGCCTGCACATGCCTTTCTCCCTAAATTTTTCTTCTCCCTGAACAGGATCTGTAATGTGTTTTATCTTACATAAAAAAAGCAAATCTGGAAATCACAGAACATTTTCTTGGTTCACAACTTTCTAGGACTGGGAGAACATCTGTTGTGACAGGAGCGACCTATGTCAGATAACTTCTAGACACATTTGACATCTGTAAAAATGAAAATAAACCTCGACTATAAATGTTAAATTCCTCTTAGTGAATAAAGGCCCTCTGAAAGCAGGAAAAAGCCTCCAATCTTTTCAGTAGTGGCTTGTGATGTTAGCTGTCTTCACTTGTCAAAACAAAAATATGAATAGAAGTATTTTTGCATTAGAAAGTGGGACAAAACCAAATAGAAGAAATGAGTGCAATAGAATGGCATCTGCACTTCTACTGTGGGGGAGAGATGCAAAATCAGGCCCAAAGCTACAATTAGATCCTAAAATTTAAATTTCAGTTTAAATGTTAAGGAACACTCATAACTAGGATAAAAAGAAAGTCTTCAAATACTCTTTTATTTGTTTTGGTTAAAGCTGTCAGAAACAAGTGAACAAAAATCTATTTTTCCTGGGCAGTTCCAGGAACCCCAATAGAGCAGCAAAAAGAGTCAGAACCTCATTGTCAGTGGAAAATGAGGTCACAAACCCATATGACAAAGAGCAACAGCCAAAACTCATATGAATTGCTGTCAATGGTGAAAAATCTCTTTAACTTTGAAAATATGTTAACAGAAATAACTTTGAACATGATTCCCACCCCCTCTCAGAATGTGCAGACTGTAATGCAGTGTTTGGCTGCTTCTCCTAACTATAATTTTAGGGTGGGATTTTCAAAGATTCTGTCTGTTGGCTTTGTTTCAATTCTCATGAAGACAGTGGAAAATTTCAATGGGGTCCACACCTGACTAATGCAGAAAGCATATAAATCTTTCCTCCTCTTCCTCCTTTTCTGCCTTTTATTGTTGCTGACCAAGCTTTGAGCACACAGATATGCTGAGCCAGGTCCAAGAACCTTTTATACCTTTTGGAGGTTGTGGACTCCTGAAAGAAGTTAGGCATCTGGAGACTTTGGTGGTCTGATCTTTAGCTTGAGCATTGGAGACTGGATCTGTAACTCTTCAACCGCTACTGAGGCCGAAGATGAAAATCATTATAGTAACAGTGTAATATTCAAGAAAAATGGTATCTATCTTTTCTGAGTTTGACACCACACTAATTGCTGTCATTTAACTACATCTCTTCCTATTCAGGATGCCAGATTTAATTTTGCATTTGGTTTTGCCAAAAATCAGTTTGAGCTCTTGCTGATACCAACTCTTCTGAATTTTGAATTTGATTGGAGGTTAATGAGTTTGGAGTAAAGAGCTGTCACCAGCCTACAGTTTCTAGATCTTCCAACAAAGCAGTTATTTGTACTGATAACATGAAGAAGTTTTTGTCTGATGTCTGTCAAAGTAGCTTGGGTGTAAGCCATATCCATAGTATGACTGTCATATCATCATTCCCAACACTTCTCCCCAAAATAGGCAGCTGTTCTATCTGCATTACAGAACTGGCAGGCATTGAATTGCCTCGTCAGAGTGGAGTAAATGAGCACAAGCATTCCTCAAACTTGTAAATATTAGATCATTAATAAGCAATAACTTAAAGCAATGTGAGAGGGAAATGACACTAGCAGTCTTCTTCACTCATGAGCAGAAGTGATCTAAGGTGGTGAGCCCAGATTGCCAGGGAAGAAATGCTCCAGAGCATGATATAGTATAGTTTCCATGCTGCCTCAGCATATATGGCATGAGCCTGGCAAAAACCTCTGTGGAGTCACACTGGTATACTTGGGGCACAGCAGCACCTTGAGACTGGGAGGGCATCAAAGAAGGCTGCAGAGGAGAAGGGAGATGGACCTGAACTGTCCTCGAGTGCAAGGATAACTGAATCCAGTTTAACCTGTTATGATGTTGATGCACTTGTCAGATACAAGCATTTCACTGCAAAGATATTCTCTGCAACCCTGAGAACACAAAGAAAATTTCTTTCCTTCCTTGCAACAAGTTATTCTAATTGAAGCAGACGTAATGACCTCAATACAAATCAGGATATAACACATCAGTCAGCTTTTAGCAAGATAAGAAAAAGAGCCATTTACTTGATGTGAGCAACTGAATTTTTCTCTCTTAAAAGTTATTGTTTGCAATATTGCTGGAGCATGGGGCTGGTAAAACCAAAGGATGAGTACTAAAACATTATGTCTGACTTTTGATTGGTATATCTTTTTTTCTAAGATTCATGAACACTTCAGAATTCATGTCAAAGCAATAACATTTCAAACCAAGGAAATCTTTTTTTCTAGCAATTACGTTTTTCATAGTTTAAAAAGCATGTAAACACTATTAGTTTCCTATTTACGACAAGTGATGCCGTACTCTTTTGCTTATCCTCTTTTAAACATGTAATTATTGTATATTGTAACTGCACATTAATATCATCTATTGTACATAGTTTTATTTTAACAAAATAAATGTATTACTAAGTATTTTGACAGCATCTTTTAGAGAAGGTGTGGTGCTCTCTTTATTTTCCCAGATGCTAATTACATACAACCTGCAGGAAAATTCAGATAGCAAAAACGTACTAACATATAGGGCTGCTTTTCAATAGTCCTGGAACTACCTGAACCTTCCAGTGTTCCCTGCAGGTAGTAAGAGGAGGTGACACTGCAGAGGTTTGCTTGTCTCAGGCACGTTTCTCTTGGGAGTTTTCCACTAAGAGTTTTGAGAGGAGTTTATTACTCCCTGACAAACCTAACACAAAACTTTTGGATAAACCCTTACTGATAGTAAGGAAGATGAAGAGCTGCGTAGCATTCTGTTCAGCACACAGGGCAGGATGAATCAGGAGAGAAAGTGAAATGCGGAAAGGGCTGAAGAAGTTACATAAGGAAAGACAGCTCCTAAATGCTGGACTGGAATCGAGACTACAATTGGCTAGAACCAGTCTTCCAGGGATTCAGTGCAGCAATGTGGATCTCGTCTAAAATAAAAATTTAAATTAAAAAAAAAGAAATTACTTTCTTTGCTTTTTATTAGCATTGCTTTCAAGATCAGAAGCAATCCTATCGACCAGTTGGCCTGGTCTTCAAATTGAGACTATAAATCCCACCATTTCTGAACAGTATCCCTAATAATGATTGGGCTAATGAAGTAAGTTTCACCAGAGAAAGGCTCTTTCGTGTTCCTGCAGTTCGTGAACCTCAGCAAGTTTAACCAGCCCCTGCTTGGGGCACTCACTTGTGGAACAAAGTGTAACTAGATCTGTTCCTAATAAGAAGGCACTGCAGTATGAATACCTGGATGCTATACATAGCTATGTTCCCAAAGGAGCCAGGACAATTCAAGAGGGCACATGATATTTATCTGCCCTGGAGGAAGCTCTGGTGTTAGTAACCACTTCCCACAACCAGACTTTCCCTGGGAAGAAGCAGCATGGAGAAACTGCGCGTTTGGGATTGACAACAAGATGCTGAATACATCCACCAGAGCAGAAACTTCCTAAACTGCTGCCTGCTAAAGCTGAGTGGATATAGCCAGGGAAGGATATATGCAGCCCTGATGCTTTCACATATCCCTGAGGATCCACTGCTGGATACTGTCAGCAGCAGGATATTGGATGAGACAGCCCTTTTCTCCAACCCAGGGCAACAGCTCCTATGTATTCATGTGAATACAGTGAGAGCAGGACAGAGCTGCTTGTCTCTTCCTCCAGACAACAGTCAGTGTAAGAAGCATGTTCAGGGAGGCACCCTGCCCTTCCTCTTATTGTCACTCAGGTTTGAAGACAGGGTGAAATATCCTGATTTCTGACATGGTCAGTCTGGGTGGGCACACTAACTGCAGCACAGGAAGGAGAGGCCCTGAACTGCAAGACACAGGGGACTTTTGTAGTCACCGTATAACAGGAAAGCATTGTGAAAAATCAAAGCATTGCATGACTGTGACTATTTCTGCTCATGTTAAAAGAGTGACAACAAGCCTGAGAAACTGAGTGCTGTGCAGGATACAGATAATGACTCATTACAAGCAACTTGACAGTCTATACATTCCAAAACGCACAAGGAGGAAAATAATGGCTTTATTATCAATCCTACTGTCCACAAGGGAAACTGAGACACAAAAAAATCCACTGATTTCCCCCTCCTCACCTGGGATGTTTATGGCAGAGCCAACAGCCAAGTACAGTCCCTAAGTTTCACAATCATGCCTTCTCCATATATCCACCTTCTCCTTCCTCAGCAGACAGATAAAGCCATCTCCCTTAGAGAAAACTTTTCACTGCAGCAGGCATTCCAAGATGGGGCTGCAGAGCTGTGAATGGTTCAACACTGAGGCTTTGCATAGGAGATTCGCTCTCACTTGCTGCTTTGCAAGATAAAACTCTCCCAGGCAAGTCAAGTTCCCCTTATACACATAGAGCAAAATTCCCTTCCCTTGCTTTTACATAGTTCAGTTCATGCCACATTAAATGTGCAGTAGCAAATGACACTTTTAAGAGCTCCACATTGCAGAATGTGAGGATTTTTGTCTGGTGTTAGCATGCTATCAGTGTCCAGGTAAAGGAGAAAACCAATGAGCTACAAAAGCACAGTAAGGGCTTTCATGGGAGACATAATATCTGAGATGTTGCATCTCTGTGACAAACACTCCTTGCAAATTCATTCACCAGAGACAGCTGCTTGAGGGCTGTTTAATTGCCTTGGAGGAGGGGGATGGTGAGACTTAAATCTGTGGCTTTAAAGAGCATTAAAAGGCTCCCAAGGAGATGAAGGTTGCCTGAAAGGGCCTTTTCATGCTTCAAAATTTGTGGGCTATGCTGACTGCCTGTAAATTCTGAGCAGAATATGCCATTCCAGCTGCAGCAAAAAGAGTGTGAAAGCTAAAAGACCTCTTTGCAAGCATTAAAACTGTTGGGAATTTAACAGAATGAGCACTTAGTAGTATAGTAAATTCTGGAAAAAAAGACCCTGGTTTGGACACACAAGCAGCAGGAATGACGCTGACTCTGAAAGTCACCCGTAGGAATCCAGCATATCTGGATGAAGTGGGATATGCAGCAGTCAAATAGGCTAGTGAGCTCTGGAACTGGCTGTGCTTTTGTCACTCACAGCAAGTCCACAGCATCTCCATTCACTTTTTCTTTCCTCCTTAAAAAAAACATCCAGAAGTGTTAACACGGTTTCAGTCAATACATCCTTCCCACTCTTCCACCCTCCAGTTTAGCTGTTACTGCATCAGTCAAAACCCTCTTTCACACTCCGCAGAATTTTCTTCTGAACACTTACTGAGGTTCCCACTGTCTCACCATATCTGGGTACAGCCCATATTTCCTGTTGGCTGCAAAGGAAGGAAGCTTGACACTTTCTAACCCTACTTCTAATCCTGATGCTATAGCACAGCCAGACTCCATGAGAGAAGTCCAGTGAAGGAAATGACTTCATAGCATCATTGAAGAGATGTTTTGCAGGTGTTCACGGCTCTGGCAAAGAGTTTGTAGGAGCTTACGCATATTCTATGTGAGAAATCTTTACACAATAATACAAATCAATTTGATTTAAATTGCTTTCATACTACAATGTTGAGGTTTATAAAGGACACAAAATATTTTGTAGGTCTCCCATAATAGTGAAATCAGTTAGAATAGCAACAAGATCAGAAGGATCGTGAGGTGAAATTTGAAACAGAACACAAGAACTTCTGAAAGGACAGTTAAACCCATTAGCAGAAAACTAGTGCTGCTGCTGTTTGACACAGCACTCTAATCAGAATTCGAGAAAGCAGAGTGATAATTTCACCTCCTTTCTACTCAACCATAGTGCAGCTTTTACAGTTCCACAGACAAACAAAAATTGTCAGCAACTAATCAGTTAGAGGTTAAATTAATCTGTCTCAATGAGGACAAAACGCTTGGGGGAGTTTTCAGCTTGAAACCCTGGAAATGAAGGTGACCACATCTAGAAGACAAGACGCTTAATTGAGGGAAGGCATGTGCAGACATTACTCTCAGCAACAGTTCTCTCCTAATGGCTATCTGAGAAGGTGTCTTTGTTTTGTAATCTCCTGGGAACATCTCCCCCTTGGCAACTCTTCCTCCTTTCACATAATTTCCCATTTTGTTCAAGGGAGAATGAGGGATGAACATAGATCTGCCCTCCTGCAGGTGGGAGCCAGAGTACAAAGGCACTTACGTAGCTGTGGTCACCAGAGGGGTGTTGCAGCAGCCCCCAGGTGTCCCCTGGTCTGTAAATGGTCAAAGAAGGTGTGAACCATCCTTTGGCATGTTTGCTCTTTTTCCTAACTGGGCTTATCTCACCCATCATGGCCACATTACTGGCCTTTCCACAGCTTTCCTGTGGGCACATCTGGCTGCCCACAAGCTCTGTGTTCAGCCGCAGAGGAGCAGGTCTCCATAGAGCTGAGCAGCACAGGGAAGTGTGGGAACACCCTTCATAGCCCCCTTTCCCACCAGCTCAGACAGGGGCTGGCTTGTTGAACCCAAACCACAATCGTCATATTTTGGCTTGGTCCCTCTGACTCTGGAAACTGTCAGGAGAGACTTCTTGGGCTCTACAGAGTCTCACTGATTCTACATGGAGTCAATTTCCCTCTATCCCTGGACAAAAGCAGATGGGAAGATACGTGCTTTTGGTTCTGCAGATTTAATATTTCTCTTTTTTTCCAAGGATTTGACATCTGTAAGGCAATTTTTTTTTCAACAATATAGCTCCATTTAGGCAAATCACTGAAATATGTGCTCAACTGTAAAAGTCTGTAAAAGTACTGATATTAAGCAAAACACTTAATCATGAGCTTGAGTACTTTGTTAAGTCAGGGTCGAGTATGCATTCACACTAATTTCAAGGTAGCAATTTGGATATCCATTTCCATTTCATCGGCCTTAAGTCTCTGTCTTTGACTGCTACTCCTGATAGACCTCAGAGTAAGAAAAACTAATGGTGGGGGTGAGGTGGTGGAAATATTAGTAATTGCATCTACATTACTGGGAAGGAACTAAAACCTGACATGAATAAAGAAGCTGTTACAGAGGTGGTGATGCTTCTTCAGAGGTGATCTGCTTCCCTCACTCCCTTAAGTGACTGTTAGGTCCATGTGCATTTTGTGCAAGGAGAAAGGTGCCACTGTGAAAAGCCTCTAAGGAGGGGAAACTTCATCTTTTTCTTCCCCCCTTTTTTACCACAGGATTTGCTATTACAAGGCTGTGCATTACATTTCTACAACAGTAATGTTTTGAACAGCATGAGGAATGGGGTTAAGCCTCATCTGCCCAGGAAAGTCAATTGTTAAGAGCATTACAGAGTAAGATCAAATCCTTGACTGGCATAATTACACCCTCTGTAATACTGGAGGTACCAGGGAGATGAAGCCAGGGAAGAAGCTGGCCCCTCCTCACCTGACATGGGAAAGGATTGCTCAGGCAGTTTCACATTCAGTGGTGGCAGTGGAGCAGATGTCACAGTCGCAGCGGATGGCCACAGGGTAGGTGTAGAAGGGATCCACATCAGGGGCACACTTGGGCAGCTTCACTCTCACCATCTGCGTCACGTTGTAGGTGCAGACACGATGGTAAGACTCAACGTAAGGTGGCTCCAGAACCGGTTTCTGTGGGGGAGAAATACTGGCCTCAGAAAAGCAGCAAGACAACTATCTGGGGTTCCAGTTTCCTCAAGGGGATTTACTGTAAATAGGGGAGCCACTGGATTAGGTGGAAGGGACATTGGAAATAACTTTTAGGTTACATCCTTCAAGACTTGTTTCTTGGAACCCTGCCATGGAGGAAAGTGGGTGTATAAGCATGTTTCTCTTTGTTTAAAACTTAAAGCTCCAATTAAAGCTGCTTGAAGGAAGACAAAAGCCTACCCAAAAAGCTGGCTTTCAGCAGAATATCAGTGTTTCAACCAACTGCTCAAGTTTGCTAAAAGCAGCTACTTTTTTCCAAAAGGAAAATGCTTTCTTCTGGAAACCCTTCCCCGTGCACAAGCTGCCTAAGAGCAGAGATGCATCCAGGTGACAAATGGCTGTTTTTTAATGAGTCAGACCTGTCTTCAAAGTCAGGCTGTGCATCCCACAAAGCCCAATGGAGGTACACTATAGGGGATGAACCTGGCACAGCAGCCAGCCTGAAAGTCTGCAGTTTCTCATGAGAAAAACAGCTTGGCCAGAGAGCTCAGACATCAAGAGAAAATGGAATCCTGAAGGTCCTGAAACCCCCATTGCCATGTGGTTTCACAGTGGCATTGCTTTTGCTAAAAAAGTGAGTTTTTCCTTGACAAGGGGCACTCATTTTCCAAAGACTCCAAGAAGAGGCAGAACAAACAGGAGAGGGAGTCCATTGTCTTGTGAGATAGGACAGAGCACAAGGTAACACAACCAGGAGACATTTAAATTGTTTCTTTCTTTCCCCTGCGCTGTGTAAAGAGCCTGCCCTGGGAACCAAGAATGATAGGGTGGAAAAGAACAAATGCAACATCTCAGCAAGAAGATACCCAGACAGCCTCCCTCTTCCCAACACCCCCCTCCACATACATCATGGTGCTTTCTGGAAGCTGTTGAGTCTACAACTAGATGCTTTCAGCTTAACTACATGCCAGTGGTGTTGCAGTACACTAAGAAAGTCTGCAAGGTCTGTGCTTCCAGAGGAGCTTCAGAGTAGGGGGAACACGGTGATGAAAGGGCCCTTGAAGGAACCTTACCCCATCAGGGAAATCTTGACACTCCTGGCCTTTCCCCTCATCCCAGCAGGCAGTGAAAAAGGGCAGTTAGAGCTGGCATAAAGACCGTGGCTCCTCCTGTGATCACTTACTGGATCCTTGTTTTCATGTGGGTGAAATCTCTCTGGAGTCACTTGATACCTCCCTGAACAAATTAAACCGGGACTGGCCCCTTGAGCCTTCCAGTGGCAGAAAGGCAAAGACAGTCAGAAACTTGTTCTCTGAAGTATGTGCAGAGGAACTTATGCTTTTTCTTTCTCCCCCTGTATGCCCCCAAAACATAACCACTTTGTATTTATACACAGCTGTGATTTAAAGCAGGACTGATTTAGAAGCAGACTTTCTTTGGGATTTGCTTTTTGGAACAAAATCTATTACCCATCAGCTGGGAGCTCCATCTTAATCTCAAAGGAATTTCTTCTGGTAAAGTAACAAAGATCTTATCTCCATAAGTGTTCAAGCTGTAAGAGGCTTTCAAATTGCATAATGAGAGTATTACATAAGTGCTTCATTAATATCATCACATGCCCCTTTGAGGCAGTAGAAGGAGGGAGGGAACAACTGGCAGCAAACACTGCTGGCAGTGGTAGTGAGGTGGTTGTGGAGTGGGACAGACTTTGCCTGTTTAGTAGATAGCTGCAAGCTGCTTAATGTTGGGTGGGTTTCTTTTCTTAGGTGGGGAAGCACCTGTACTATATGCCACCTATGGGGAAGCACAATACCACGGATGTCCATGCCAGCCACCCACCCTGAATGCCAGCACACCCTCACCTCCCAGGTCTCGCAGCGTCCCCAGCATGCATCCGTTGTCACCCTCAGCGCCCTGCAGCCAGGTTTCTTGGCCAGGAAAGTGAACTCACGCACAGCACAGCCAATGAAGGTCCGCAGGTCGATGGCAGAGGTCTGGAGAATGATGCTGCAACCAGCCAGCAGCAGAAGCACAGTGCCCAGGATCAGCTTCATACTGAGGCAGAAAGGCGAGAAGCAGAGGGGTGGGAGAGCCAGCACAGTCCAAGCACAAATGTACAGACTCAGCTCAAGCTGGGACTGCCCTTGCTCCCCTCAGACATGCTGTTGTCCATCCTCATTCTGCCCAAAAGAAGATGGACAGATGTAAGAACCAGGGGTCACCTACCACTTAACTCAAAAGTGGAAAGTGTTCGTGAAAAGGTCTGTAACACAATACATCAGCTTGCAGACTTTCCCTGCAGAGCTGTGGACTTTGCCTGGAAGCTACAAAGCCACCAGTCAGTGTCTCAGACTCACAGAAATCTCTATATTGAAAGTTTACTTTGCACATAACCCTTCCTACCATCCCACTTGGGCTGCCCTGAGCTTGCATGAGGCAGGTACACCTTTGGCTTCTCTATCAGTGCACACACACGTTGATGGCTGAAGTCATTGACAGTAGTGGCTCTGGCAGGTCAGTTTGAAAGGGCTCTGTCTGTCTGACAGGCACATCTATGGGAGGTGACAGGTTCCCTGCTTTGCTGCATAGGGGGAAAGCAGCACAGCTACAACACCATGCATTCATTAGAGTTCAGCCTGCATGTAACACCAGCACTTTGACTGAGGCACTTAATTCCGGATTTATCCCACTCACCTTTTAGCCTAAGTTAGGAGCCAAGCATCCCTGAACTTGTACTATAATCTCAGCACCTCCCAGAAGTGTTATTGGTGTTGCCATTACCAATACCCTGAGCAGTGGACTGGTGCTGGTCCACTCCCAGGAGTGCAGCCAGAGAGGCTGAGAGTCCTTCCTGCACACACTGCCCTACCAGCCAGCTCAGACCCAAGCAAGGCTGCTAAACTGGTGAATGGAGCTGTTCATACAAGGGAGCACAGGGCCAAGGTGATGAAGGCTTGAACTCCTCACGTTCTCTGAGAAGCCCTCTGGTACTTGCTGCCTTTCTGTCTCAGTGCAGAATATAACCAGCCCCTCTAGAAAACTTCCCCTGTCAGAAAGCAAAAAGAGCTGGAAAGTATCTCTAAGCAGCAAGATCCATTTCGTACTTCACATACTTACACTGCATTTAAAAACATCCACCTAGAAATCCCAGACTTGACATTTAATTTTGAGAAAGTCAGCTACTGCATGAAGCACACAGACGTGTGTACATTGGCCTGTATCCTCAGATGGATAGGCTTCAGTTAAATGAGTTTGGCTTGCCTTTCACCTGACTGACGTTTGAGTCTCCAGGCTTCTGTTAAACCAAATCCTTTAAATTTGTTAAATAGAGTTTTAGATTAGCACATGAATTTTGCTTCATGTATGTCACCATGTATACACTATAGTCTTACATGTGATTAAAAGAAAGTCTGTTTATACTTAAGCTTCAACAGGGTAAAAAAAGGTGAATGCTCCTTATTTTTAAAAGCAGACATGTGAGACCAGAAAAGATGAACTTCAGAACAAATTAAATATTTATTCTTTGCCACTTTGGCAAAACCTGCTTCTTTATTTGCAAGTCAGAGCCATGACATGGAGCAAACACAGAAGCACACTCACCTGACTTGTTGGAGTCAGATCTCCTTTTGCACCTTCAAATTGCAGATGGTGTTTCAGGAAGCCAGAGTGAGCAGCAGCAGACCTACACAGCAATCTTAGCTTTGTGCTCAGTAGGTCTCCCCAGCAGTTGCTACTGGGTTGCTTAATTGCTCAAATATATAGAAAGGGTCCTGTCAATCAAGGCAAGACAGAGGCAGATTCTGACTTGAACTACCCAAGGCATCAAAGCCATTGACTGTAAAGAAAGCCTTTCCTTTCCAACAGTGATTAGTTTAAAGTGTACTGTTTCGTAACATCGGCCGTGAAACAAATGGAATATCTTTGTGAGCAAAATAATGAGCAAGCACTGGGGCAAAATGGATCTTCTTTTCCATAATGGAATTGCAACACCTTTATGAGGAGATTGGAGGCTGGCTCTGAAATCATCATTACTCCCCTAATTAACAAGCCCTGAAGGAAGACTTTTCAAATGTTTTGTGAACAAATACTTGATTTTTTTGTCAACGGCATAAGATCTGTTTTTTACTTGATTGCTCTGTACAAGCAAAGGCAAGGGATGGGGGAAGGAGGTGCGAGTTTGCAAGAAAAGCAAATGTTCTGCTGAGGACCCAGGCAGCTGTCACACAGATAAGCACCACTGTGCAAACAAAATCTGGAAATTGTGCCCACTACCTTCACCATGCAAACACAATTTTCAGCCATTCACAGGACAGTCCAGGAAACTTGGTGCTTTGAAAAACTTGCTCATCAACGACAATAAAAGACAAGCGTGTGAGAGAAGTACAGCCATAAGCTGACTCAGTGACCTCGACAAAGTCACCTCCCTTCCCTGCCACCAGCTCATGGCTGGACAGTGATTTCTCAGTGCTGACTGCTCCAATACCAAAACACATCCAAAAAAGGCAGGGCAAGCATCAATGTAATTACGGACCCCCTGGGGTGATGCTCTTAGAGGCAGACAAGTGATTTTGTTAACTTATCTCACAAGCTTCAGATATATGCTTCTGGTATGTTGTATTCAAGCCTTCTGTAGTATGAGCTATGGAAACCAGAAAACAGACATTGAGGAAATGTGGCATTAAAGTATTCAGGAAGAAACAAGATATATTACATAGGTGCTCTTCCTACTTCAGGGTGAATAACCTGTGGCTTGAAGTCCTTGTCACACTTCCAAGGTCAAAAGCCTATATTCGGTGCCACAGCAGGGCTCATACTCATGCTAACATCCCCTGGTAACCTGCAGAGCATTTGCTATACTTTACTATTTAGCTTGGAGCAGCCACTTCTCAGCTCTTTTTCTGTCTACTATGTGGCCTTGCTGTTTCCCTGGTCAGTAAATTACACTAGTTACATGCACACAAGGCTGGTTATTCACCACCAAAATTTGCTTTTTGTGTCTTTTTTAGGAAATGGTAATTGGAAGAAGTGAAAGAGGGAAAAAATTGTCTACAACCAAACAAGCCTCACAGTAACATCTCAGGATATTTGCATAACCAACAGCTGCTGTCCACTCTTTAGACATGACACTGCAGCAGACCTTTGCTTCAGCTTACAGCATATGGTGGAGTGTGCACTGACGCACCAGGTCAGACTGTCATCCTAACTTTTCTTCTTCTTTCACCTTTCCCCTCTGCATAGTTACACATCTTAACCACCTACTCCTTATGCAGCAGTTCAACAAGTCCCTACCAGGATTCAGGCTGCATTAGCCATGCAAAGACTCTGCCCTAGAGCCTGCAGTGAGAGGACTAAGTCTTACACATCAAGGTAAGGAGGCACCCAAGTGCATTTGCCAGCAATGACTCTCCAGTCACTGACATGAGTCCCTCCATCCAACCTCAGTCTCCGGGCTTTCACAATCAACTCCTGAAATACAGAAAAGCAGTAAACATTAAGTTCTATTGCCATCATGACATGGGAAACAACTACTTCAGAAAAATAATTCACTTAACAGAAGACCAAACAACAACAACAACAGAAAAGAAAATTACAAGAGGAAGGGAAGAGCAAAGAAAAAATGAACAGAATTTTTAATAAATGTTTGAGAACTGTCCTGAAGTTAGGAGGGAGGGATAGTTAAGATCTTTCCTAGTATTCTCACTCATTATTCAGTTTTGCTAGCAGCAAGGGACTTTATCTTCAAGAGAAGACCTATTAGGTGGGACATTGGAGAAGGGAACAGGAAGAGACTCAAAGTCGAATCATAGAATCACAGAATGATAGACTCATAGAATCATAGAATCATAGAATCACAGAATAGTTAGGGTTGGAAAGGACCTTAAGATCATCTAGTTCCAACCTCCCTGCTATGGGCAGGGACACCTCCCACTAAAACATGCCACCCAAGGCTCTGTCGAACCTGGCCTTGAACACCGTCAGTGATGAAATATTCACAACTTCCCTGGGCAACCCATTCCAGTGCCTCACCACCCTCACAATAAAGAACTTCTTCCTTATATCCAATCTAAACTTCCTCCATTTAAGTGAACCCATTACCCTTTGTCCTATCACTACAGTCCCTAATGAAGAGTCCCTCCCCATATCTTTATAGGCCCCCTTCAGATACTGGAAGGCTGCTATGAGGTCTCCACTCAGCCTTCTCTTCTCCACACTTAACAGCCCCAACTTTCTCATCCTATCTTCATAGGGGAGGTGCTCCAGTCCCCTCATCAATCCCATGGCCCTCTTTATGTTGAGGACACCAGATGCACACAACACTCCAAGAAAGATCTCACAACAGCAGAGTTCTAGAGGGGCAGATCTGGATCTGGATGAAGGATCAGAGTCCACTCCAAGTGAGGTCTCCCAGGAACAGAGTAGAGGGGCAGGTCTGGATGGAGGATCAGAGTCCACTCTCAGCAGCCTTGCAGAGACACAAAACTGGGAGGCTTGGCTATTGCCCCAGAGGGTCATGCTGATGCCATCTAAAGGGATGTTACCAAGCTGGAGAAATGGGCTGACAGGAGCTTCATGGAGTTGAACAAGAAGCGCAAAGTCTTGCACCTAGGAAAGAAGAACCCCCAGGGACGTCAATAGGAGCAGCCAAAGTCTTGCCACTGATCTAAAAATATCAGCAACTTTCACAAAAAATACCTAAAAGCTTTTTTCTGTAACTTTTGCTGACCAAAACCAAAGCTAGACAAGAGCCCTTTAAATGCTTTTTAAAAATGTACAGTTTAAAAGTTCCTGAATTGCAGTGAAAATACTGGTAAAAGTGAAAATATTCATCATAAATTCCCCTCATTCAACTGTGGAAATGTGCCAGCAAAAATCAGCCCAGGATTAGAGACAAATACAGGAAATAGCTGCCAGATGGCAGATCAGCCAGCTTTGACAGATCCCTCTTCTTCTACGGATTAGAAAACCAGGTGTTGGACTTTTGGTTTGTGTAATTCAGTTTGGATTCACCGACTTCAGCTAACCAAGATTCTGTTCTGCCATCTCCCTTTGTACTGAATAACCTCATAAAGTAAAATGAAAGACAAATTGCAGACTCCTTTTCTTCCTTTGGCTTTAGAAAATCCTATCTGTTTATGAGACAGACAGCAATTTTTGAGGGATTTGTGTCATGTCTCAAGAAATGCATGAGCATTGGCTTTTTTCCAGGCAGAGTTTTTTCAGCATGTTGTTTTTGAGGCTTTGTGTACATTTTGTTTGGGTTTTTGCCATTGAAGTTAATTAACAAATCTACCACATACACCTGGCCTCCAGTGTACATCAGAAGATTAAAAGCTGAATATTTTCTTTCCCTGGATCTTTTGAATTTATTTGATATAAAAAGTGACATGTGAAAACTTGCAAAGATGGCTATGTCCATCACTCACCTGCCTGTTCCTTTTGCGAGACACACAGAGGCAAGAGCAGATTGACCATGAAAGCACATCTCATGAGGACTGTGTATCCACTCACCCATTCAGGCCTTGTGACTTTCCCCCTGAATTCTGGACAGGCAGTACGCAGACATCAGATATAATGTTCAAGGTATAAAGGTTATGAGAATTGGTAACTTATGGCCTTAGCTGCTCCTCAAGTAAACCTCATAGGCTTTGCACTAGAGTTGCCACAGTAGCCTGCTGCTACACCATGTGTAACTTTAGTGCTTATAAAGTACCTGGGGGTTTAATTCAGCCAATTCCCAGCAAATCTTGAGAGGGCTTTGGTTTTCTTGGCAAATCCTGAGGGCAAACCTTGGACTCACAGCAACTTAAATTCCTCTTGGCATCATGGGGAAGTTTGGCCAGCAGGGAGGACGCTCCTGCACTGGCCTCTTACTGACCTGTCATTGTAGAGGTCCCAGTACATGGCCTGTGCTCTCCAAAAGGCTTTCTGAAAAAGCACCTCTCTTTTTGAAAGACCTCTCTGGGCTCTCAACCTACAAAATGGGGGACTCCATAGCTGCAAGAGACCTTGGGTATGCACAGGTTCTTTCTTCACTGCCTTCTGAATGTGGCTTGTTGCTGCCATTCCCTATCTCCTCACCCATGCACAGAAAACATGGCGATACTAGGTCCTCTTCACTTCCAATGCTACATACAATTCCCAAATTAAAGTCACCCAAACAGATTAACTAACATGAACACCCAAATTCTCAGCCGCGCAGAGAATTTTTGATTCCATCTTTATCCTTCAATGAGAAGCCTTTTCAATGAAGAGGCTTCAATTTCAGACATGCCCTAATATATTTTTCCTATGATTAACCATCTACAGGGATAATTTATAGTTCTATAAGTCTTGAAATATTCCAGGTATTATGAGCAACCTGTCTGTATCCTGATTAATTCATAATTCAGAAAGAGAGAGACACAAATGATGGGGTGGAAAGGTGAGAGGTCATACACAAGTGGAGCACTACTGACAGCATTCGTGTTAGTTTAGGTTTAAAAAAAAAAAGCACAATTTTAAGATATGGTAAAAGAAAACCACCATGTTTTTCAATGGAAAATTATTGCTTTTCACATTAGCTGCCAAATTTCTGGTTTCAGATTGCAAACATAGATTTGGGGGTATTTTCAACCTCCCATTACTGTGTTTGCCCCAGATTCCTAGGTCTTTCGAGCAGAAGTAAGATTTCTCACAACATTTTAGGGAGGAGTGAATAAAATGTTAAAAACATTTTCCACATCAGCTCATGCTTTTCTTGCAAACATCAATGACACCGCTGACTTTCGAGAAAGAACTGAAATACAGTTTGCAGTGGCATTACAAATGCTTTTAGAAATGCCTCACAAGCATGGAGAGGACCTTGGATAACTGAGGCAATATAACTGTGCAAACAGAGGTCAGAGAAGGAAGATTGTAGAAGTGGTCAAGGAGGTACAGTAAAGAATGGGAAGTTAATGCACTGCAAGTTTTAATTGGATTAGTCATGAGAAAGGAGATAAGATGTGCTATGTGGAGACAGACCAAGGGAAATAACAATGTTGTGTAGCTGCACACAGTAACTACTATAGTGAACCACACAGGCAGCTGGCAGGCCAAAAAGAAACTGGTATATATTCAGACAAGCAAAGGCAGTGTCTGGACAGGGGATTTTTAATGCATTGCACACTGAGAGATCAGGAAGGGTTGGCTGTAAATTCTAGAGTGAGATGAGAAATGGATGAGGAAAGGAGGTGGTACGGGTTTGCTGGCCAAGTTCACAGGAGCAGGCATCCAAGAGAGGTTAGGATTCATGTTGAACAGGGTGAGTTATCAGCTATCAGGTAGGAGGAGATGAAGTTATATAATGCTAGACATAAGTTGATGAACTCACTAAAAAACTTGTGACCAGAATCAATTTTTCCTATATACAAGCTAATGATACACTTTTTCTCCATGGGTGATTTACTCTTTGCTGGTAGTTTGAAAGAAATAAACCTTTATGTCCTGAAAACAGCATCACAAACAAGTACGTTAAGATTCCTTAATCCATCCTCACAGCTGCTGGGTATTGTGTTGGAGTGTGTCTTGAAGAATTGGTTTGCAAAGGGACAGACAAAGTAGATTTAACCTTGAGAGGGCATGGCTGATCTGTAAATTAAACTCAGAGTAAAGCTCATAGAAATGGTCTGACAGAAATACTGCCAACTGTAAGCACAATGCAGCAATCAGGAAAGGTATTCTCAGACAGTAATGAGATAAACATGGACTCTCCCTGCTAACAATGAGACACCAGTCCTGGTTGAATGTCTCAGGCATGCAAAGTCACTTCCTCTTTAAAAGACTTCTGCTCATTTTGCTTCCTAAGCTTAACACAACACAAACTGGCACTGCCTGAATGAGCATTAGGGTGAGAAGAACGAAGTCAGGAAAGATAATTTGTCAAGGCTGCTGTGGAAGTAAACCACTCCGCACTTTGTAGTTAGGGTAGTGACCCATCTTACAGAAGAGATAATTACTTCTTGCTGCTTGTGGGAGTACCTGTGTTACAAGTGGCAGAACAGCCCAAAGAATAGACCTGCAAAATATAGCCCAGAAGGTCTGAATTTTTGTGAAATAGCACTGAACTGTCTGCAACAACATCATAGCCACTTTGGCACATACACTGCCTTACTAGCACCGCTGTTGCAAGGAAACTGTCAAACAGGATTCATTTCCTTTTCCATCCAGACCTGGAAAACGAAGTCCAACGGTGACGCTTAGCAGTAAGAAAAAACACACTCCACAGTTTGCTTGAGGCAGATCTAGCCTGTTGAAATAACATTATTCTGCTGAAAAAGGCCTGTAGCTGCGATAGATTCAATCCAGAAGGGAAATACTGAAAGGCCTACAGCCACTAGAAGAACTGGATCTTCCAAAAATTGGTAGTGAGAATCTCTAACATACAGGTACTGCACCCAAACCAAGGTAATTCCAATAAACATAAAAAGGTTCAGTTCAGAGTCATGAACTTAACCTGATTTTATGCAATATGGACAAACAGTCTGTATTACGTTTACTAAAATTCCCCAGTTTACATGATTGGTACTGATACGTGGTATCTCAGAAAAAATAATTTCTCAAACCTTAAATCCTGAGAAAAACGTTTTGGAATAAAAATGTAAAGGCCCTTAGGAAGTTTGAAGAATCTCCATGACAAAGAGAAGGACAGCTTTGTAGAGAATACATCCTGACCCCATGGTGCAAGGATAGTCATAATATAAAATAAAAAAAGGGATACAGTAAACCTGTTTGTCACATAGCTGGTCTAGTCTAAGCAGTGCCAATATTGATTCAGGAGTCATAATCCACAGTGTCAGTAAGTCGTGTGCTGCAATGATTAAGACCTGCTTAACACACCTGACCACCAGGAAGAATCTGCCTGCAATAGGGATATTCTTGAGGAGCTTGGTGTCATCAGCAAATTTGAGGAGGGCACACTCAATACCACTGTCCACATCACCAACAAAGATGTTGAACAAGACTGGTCCCACCACTGATCCCTGAGTGACACCACTCATTACTGGTCTCCAGATGGACATTGAGCCATTGAGCACAACTCTTTGCGTGTGGCCTTCCAGCCAGTTCTTTATCCACCAAATGGTCCACCTATCAAATTGATGACTCTCCAAATTAGAGACGAGGATGTCATGTGAGATAGTGTCGAATGCTTTGCACAAGTCCAGGTAGATGACATCAACTGCTCTACCCCGGTTCCTCAGTTCTGTAGCCCCATCATAGAAGGTCACCAAATTGGTCAGGCAGGATTTCCCCTTAGTAAAGCCATGGTGGCTGCCACCAAGCACCCTGGTTTTTTTCAAGTGCCTTAGCATGCCTTCCAGGAGAATCTGCTCCAAGGTTTTGCCAGGCACAGAGGTGAAGCTGACTGGTCTCACTAGTGTCATTGATATGGGGTTTTTATATGATCACTGAGACATGACATCCGTGCTTTTGTGGATGTATGCATCAAAACTGACACATGGGTTCCCTGATATCTATTAGAGTTTGCAACAGTACAACTGTACAACAGTACAGCGGCTTTTGCTCAAGGGCAGTAACATGACAGGTACCCATGATACTCATAATGCCTGAAAAATAGTAAGCACTACCATTCTGTCAAATTTGCTATAAACAGCCAGGGAGGTTGACAAATAGAAAGAATTAAGGTGAATAAATGATGGACTGATATGGAATATATATTTTTATTTTAGTTCTTTATAATTCCTGGGCAGAAATTCTGTAAGAGACAAAACGCAAGACATTTACATGAGATGACAGCACTGTGTTTCACTTTATATTTTTAAGGACATGGAATGCAAGCTTTAAACACTGCAGCACTTTACTCTTGCACTTTTTGCCCTTATCAAACCTGTACTAAATAACTCATTGTGGACATTGCACACTACTGGTAACATGCTTTTCAGTTTTCACAGAGACTTTTGAAAGTGTGTATACCTTTACATCAACATTTATGTCTTCTTCCCTGTTAAACCATGCATTTACGATGATGATGCTGATTACATTGAGCCCAGTATAGTTCAAGAATTCAAATCCAATGGAGTTGGCTAAACATTGATGTGGATAAGAACTGGGCTCTGTAATTGTACACCAGGTAATTACCCAGAGATCTGCCCTGAGTTCATTGCAATGTGAAAAAGATTCACCAATAAACATAGGTGCTATGTGAATTATATGTGACTGACAATAACCAATTTAACTCAAAGCACTTCTGCATTCCATAGCTTTCATTTAATGGTCTTTTGAAAGGACATTTTAGCCTTTTATGACAGACTAGTGGGTGATGACACACCTCCATTAATCATCTCCTCTGGACTCAGAATCTGAAGATGAAGCTTCTTAATTAAAACTACAGAAGTTCAAAAATACATTACCATAATTCATTAATTTCCCTATTGTTCGTGTCCAGTGAACTAGAAAAAAGCCACCTCATTTTGACACGTATCACCACCAGTGCTAATGCTCCGCTTCCAGCAGCGTCTTGGTGATGAGTGAAGTTTACAGATTAGACAAAGTTAGAAATGAAGTGTCCTGAAACAAAGCTACCATCTCTTCATGTGAATCCTGTTAGAACAAACCCATCAGACTGTTGAACTAATCAAAACCCAGCCAGGAAAGCAAATATAACAATAGTCCCAAATCCCAGAGAGGCACTAGGCCAAACCAAAGCACAGCACAGCACAGGGCCAGACAGAAACAGGCAAGAAGTTTCAGCAGCAGACAGAACTAAATCTTCCATCCTGATCTCTTCTTAGCCTCTGGAGAAATGTGGATCTCAGTCAACACTGAGTCCTCAGACTCTAAGTGCATCATCCTGTTGCCACTGATTTTAACAAGCTCTTCATGAGTGCACTCATTCCACGTCACAGGTCCAGCAGGGCTTACAGGCACAAGGCCATACAGAAAAGCAGGCCTCTGAGAAACAGCTCCTGCAGCCATTCAGAGACAGCTTAGGTGAGTAGAGGGTTGCCAGCTTGCTGTTGTCTGCCTTAAGTCACCAACTCGTTAATCACTGAAGAATTACCAGGGGAGGAAAACAAGGGCCACTAGAGATGTCGAAGCTCTATCTTTCACTTTTGAGCATCACTGTCACAGCCATATCACAGATTAACTGAAAGAACACCATGGTGCTCTTCTCAATTTCATGGTGTTATTGCTACACATCTATGCTTTTCTTCAAGCATGCTTTATATTCAGCTGTCTTTGTAAGTTATGTCTACTTTAATTAGGTTAGACTGATAAATCCTGATAAAAACAAAATGTTTTTGCCATTTAAAAATAGACATTTTGCCACTTTCAAATCAGACATTAATATATTAAGATCTGATAGTCAAACAAGAAAAGTTTCATATTTCACAGCACTTCATACTGTATTTGATTCTGACAATGTCTGCTATATCCCCATACGCTCAAAGTTTAAATAGGTAAATCATGGCCTGGTATAACAATTTCTTGCTTTGCTGGCAGCAGGCATGTGGCAAACAGTCATTGAAATACAGCTGTTTAAACCACTGATCATCTATTTAATTTGCAACTTAGTAGTGAAATTACTAAAATGTAAGTTTTTCAGTGTAGAATGCCAAACTGTACCCTAGGGATTCCCACTCAAGACTATGAACCCCTTCGATATGTAAAGAATAAGACATACAGATGTTGCTTTTTAAGGAAAATGTATTACAAATTACACACAGATTGGAGCCTAAACATAAGGTTAGAAAATTAAAGTTAAGGTTTGCCTTTTTAATTAACACAAGTGACAACTATATGAAGTGAGCAAATGCCCTGTAGGCTCCAAGATGTACAGAACTGAATGTCTGAACCCATGGTCCTTCAGCACCACCGAAAAGCACCACAAACAATTAGATTTACAAGCATTAGCAATAGCCAAACCTCCACTGACATTGAAAGGAAAAAACTATATTGGTCTATACTGCTTTTAGAAAACCCTCCCCATAAAGATTGGCTCCAGGGTGCTGAAAATATTAGTACCTGAAAAAGGTACCAATACAAACCTGAGGGCCATAGTCCTAAATTATCTGAAGTTTTCAACTTTGTTGCTTTTGGGTACTATTCTCTGCACAGCATGGATAGTCCTGGTGGAACTAGCAGTGTGTCTTAAGGACACTAGTGACAATGACAGCTTCTTCACATCACAGTTTCAGTCTTTTTCAACTGTGAAATCACTTTTCTTTTCTTTGTTAATCCAAGGAGCCACCATGTTGACAGATTAAGATTTGCTAAACCATCCTTTTCCCTCATTTTAGTTGTTTTATTACATATGCAGGACTGCATCCATGCAAAGGTTTCTCAAATCTCTTTCCAATATGCAAGGAAGAGACAGTGACTCTAGACTGAGCAACAAAGATTGTGTTCACCTAGTCTCCCTGCTTGATCCCAGGGCAATGTTGGAAGGAGAAGGATTCTCCGTATCACAGGAATGCAGGAACTTCAAACCATGACCCTGATACTCTTCACTCACCACCTACCAGAGCTTTGTCAATGCATGGAGGAGCTGCTTCACCTGGGCACAGCTCCCAGACCTGTGCTCACTGCTGCCACGTCTGGGGAGCTTCATCAGTCATGGAGGCTGCAGAGCTTGGAGAGGCCATGGCATCTTACTGGTGTATACCACTGACTCCTGGTTGAACAGGCAGGGCTTCGGTGCTTTTCGTCCTGCAGGCCTTGCTGCACAAACTGTTGTGCCATGCCCCATTTGCCTGCCCTGTCAGCAGCACTCCTGGTCACTGATGCCCCCCAGGGGCTTCTTTTGGATGTGAGGAGGGAGCTTGGCTGCCGTTGCTCCTGGTAAAGGAGCTATAGGCTCCTCGCAAGTCCCTCTGCTCTACTGAGGTTCTCCTGGTTCAGGAAAGCCTGCTGTGCACTGTACTGGAGCTCCATTGCAGGTCCCACCAGCACTGGAGCTGCTTGCCTCAGTGACCCAGAGCTAGGTTTGGTTACAGAATGTTAAAATCTCCCACCATTGGCCCTGGCCCTGCCATCAGTCATTGAAGGACCCCAAATTCTCTGGACCCTACATAGAAGCCAACTTAGAATTCTCATGCAGAGACAAGTAACTTCTCAGGGTTCCCTTCCCTTCAAATTCCTATCATATGCCATGACATTTCATTAGGGCTACTGCTGTGGAGATGTCAGGTGCATAAACTTTGCATCAGCAAAGTGCTTATCCATACCCAAGGAATTGCTAGCCTGCAAGACTACAGTGTTTAATCACCAGAGCAACGCAGGAGGCCAGAGCAAGAGATCCAGACTCAGCCTTTGACTGACATGATAACTCTACCCTGATACACCAGGGCAATAGGAGTAAAGCATTTTCCTGGATGTAGACAGATTTGACATGTTCAAAAGTTACTTGTTTCCCTAATTTCTTAAGCATCTACTCATCCCTGCAGGAAGATAAATGTTTTTTGCTTGGTCTTTGTTTGCCCCTCATTATAGCACTCTGAATTATAAAACTTCACATTTTTTTTGAGATGTGTGTTGGTTATAAACCCCACATTTTTCCTCAGCATCCATTCTTCTCCGCATGCATGGGTCAGAGCAGTGCACTTCATGCAAGCTACCTTCTTTCACGGTTTACAAAATGTCAGTCCACTTCCATTACAGGGTGCCAAAACAGTATATACCTTGCTTCTCAGCATCATACTGATGTTTACTGCAATCTGTACTAAACATCTCTCCTATATGCTTTCGTTGTTCTCCAGACAAAGAAAGTGAAGTTGCACTGGTTAATTTCCACTTTTCCTTAGATCAGAGACTAGGGAAAGAGGTTTATTTTTCCTCAGGACAGCATGTTTTAGTTAAGTAATAATATTGGATAGCCTCAGAGGAGAAATGACAGCATCTGAATAACACTGATCATGAAATGACGACTGCACCCAGAAAGGGTAGTTCCCCGTTCTTGAAAGCAAAAAAATCCTTTCAATTTCTCCAGTAACAGAATAGCATCTTTTGGATGATGCTGCCCTGTTCCTAACCAAATTCTTCTGTACACAGGCATTGTGTCAAGACAGCCTTAGAAAAACTGCCTCAACATGAAAGGGTTGGGTTTTACTGTATGTGCCTTAGAGTTTAACTGTATGCTCACATTCTGGTCACAAATAGTGCAGCATAAATTTATTCAGTTTTTCTCTGGAGCTGATGGGTGCATCACTGTAAGACAGACAGGAAACAAACGGAGATCACACATTTTTTCTGAAGCTTGTATCTATAAAAGCTGTCTAGAGGTCAGCCAGCTAATATACACACAATAGTAGGTGATATGAATAGGATAAGTTTACTGGAGGAAAAGGAAATGAGTTCACATCACTCCTGTTAGTACTTACTGGTTTCCCATACAGACACATCAGGTATGTCCCATCCCTTCACAGATCTTTATTTTACTTTTGGTGACAGCAACAGGACTTCCATCATTGACTGCAGCAGGAAGAGAATTAAGTCAATGCAGTTTAGTGAAAAGCTGTACTGTCTCATCATGTTCCTGTACTTAGAAGAGGGAAGATCTCCATCACTCAATGAAGTATAAGTGCACCCAAGGTAAAAAAATGTTCTCTTTTTTAAAACTTAGCCATGGTAGAAATCCACGGGGTTTACTTTTGAGATGAAAACAGAATCCCCTTCTACAGAGGGACAAGCTCTGATCCAGACTAACGTATGCCTTTTTTCTACATGTCCTCCGCTTTAAGCATCTGATGGATTTTGGGTCATTACTGACTTGCTATGTCCAGGTCTTTCACATCCTCACTTAGCAGAGGAGAGGATGTCTTTCTTCTAGAAGAGCCAGGTGAGAGGCATGACTCGACCTGACAAGAGATCCCACAGAATAGTGGGAAATGAGGGTATGAGCTCTGGAGAGCAGGAGGAGTTTGCCCAAAAACTGGAGCCTACACGATCGCCACATCAGAGACATGTCATTTGGGGCTGCAGTGGATTTGGCAATAAGGAATAAGAGTTGCCTCTTGAGAGAGAAGGAAGAGTTTAGGACAGGGAAAAAGATGGTCTCTGGTAAGAGGAAGAAAAGGAAAACTAAATGAGAGGCAGCACGTGGCAGGTTGGGGCAAGGAGGGATGAGGAGGTGTCTAGTCACTGAGATGCTTAAGGAAGAGTGAGTGTAATGGAAACTCTAAGGATTGGGGAGCCCAGGGGGAGTGGGTGAGGGTTATCCCATGGCCCTCTCTCCCCAGGACATACCTGCTGTCATACCCATGCAAAGCATGCATGTCCTTGTTGCATCACTCACACTCCCATCCCACTGGCATGGGAATGCAAGAAACCTTTCTCGTCACCTGCCCAGTTCTCTTTTTGCAGACATAAAGATAACCACCCAGTGCTGCAAAGGGGCATTTCCAGACAGTAAGATGTTACTCAGAAAATGTATTAGCATGAACAAACTGATGAGGATAATGGATGGGAATGACAGAATTCAAATACAGGGAAAACAATTCAAGCCTACAGTAAAATAGATTTCAAAGCTGTGTTCTGGGGACTCCAAAGCACTGCCAAGTCAGGCAGAACAGGTGGAAACCAGTCAATATGGAAGTAAATGCACACAATTTAAACTGACTCCTAGTATTTCCATAGCAAGCTTGAAATCACTGTCCCTAAGCCTTACCTGTATTTTGCACATCCTGGCTATTGAAAGATTGTTGTAAGGGAAATGCTTCACTTTCATCTGATTTTTCTGTTTCTGTTCTGTTCAGTAAAGCACTGGGATATAATACTTACCATAGTTCTGCCTTGTAGCTATCCAACCATAACAAATGAAGGCTGGTCAGTCAGCCATCCCACGAAACCAAGCTTATGCAGAAACCACAGTTTAAGCATTGGAAATTGAGCTGTTATTTATTACTGCAGTATCTGTACTTGCTTCATTCTCCCTGCTGCAATAATGACACAGCCAAATCAGGGTATTCTACACCAGTGACTAACTGAAGCCAAATAAAAAAAAAACCCAAACCAACAACTACAAAAAAAACCCAAACAAGCAACCAAAGAGCATGACATTAAATGGCTTATTTATAGGCTCTTTCTCTGAACAATAAATCCAAGCATTTACATTTAATTATTAGATGTGAAATCCCAGCAATACATAGGATATTGTTCCATTAAGTTATATACTGCATATGTTTTACTGCCAACAATTTGAAACTCGTTTGGTAATTTAGAAGAGCAAATAGTTTAATTGGATTAGCAGGGATATAAATTATGCTTAATTAATAGGGGGGAGAAAAAAAGGGGGTGTGATGCGCCTTAACAATCTAATCTTATTGGTCTCTTTTCCCCTGGCACTGAATTCATAAAGGACAGACTCTAAATGTACCTGATACCTGCTGCAAGATAACATGCTATGACTGCTAAGGCCCCTTCTTGATTTGGTCAAGTTTGAAGCACTTGATATAAACCAGGGGGCTGCTGCTGGAATAGCATTGCTCATAATCCAGGCAAGAAGCCTAATGTCCCTTTATGGTAAAGTTTCCTAAGGAAATAAATTCTGTGTTATTATGCCACCACATGCACCCCAACTGCTGGCAGTCCTCCTCTCCGCAGTTCTGTCCCAATTAAGTTCAACTATGTGTCAGAGGAGTCAGTGCCTCAGGCTCCTGCAAGATGTACCTACAAAGCTGTACAACTGCTTCATCTTCGTTACTAAAGTGCATTTGGACTGCATAGAAAGTTATCAACACATGCTCACTGCAACAAAAGAGGGCAGTTTGAGGGAGGAGCACTGAAGGTTGTGCTTACATGGACCAGGAGTGCTGAAGGGGGACTTACATGGACCTTCTCTGGAAGCATAGCTCTTGAAAGCAGCTCCTTTTTCCTCTCTGGCTTAAAGTGTTGCACATACTCAAATTTATCATCAGCAGAATTAGTTCTACAGCAAAACCAAAAACTGGTCAGGGGGGAAGACCCCTGTCTGATCTTACATTAGAGTGTCAAATCAAAGCCCTTGACTCCTATAACTTTAGCTGTTCTGTCGCATTTATTGCAGAGGCATTTCTAAATATTGGAGCAAATTTATAGATTTCTACATTTTCAAAGTGGTGTACCAACAAACTAAATAATCAAACAGATAGCAATGGGATTTGAAGTAGGAGAGGGGTCTTTTAATGACTCATGTTGGAAAATTTAGGGGGATTTAACAGATGGAAGGTCACTATGGAAATAACACTGAAAAAAAAAAGCTTCAACAGTTTCTGCTGAAGCAGAGTTACGTCACAAGGTCAGGTGAGAACACAGCTCCACAGGATCTCTCAATAAATCTCTGTTCTTTAGCTAACTGCATGGAAAAGCATTTGCTGACACACCTCACTGGTCCACATTCACCAATCCTGCCCCCTTCTTATAATTTAGGAATTAAACCAAACAAAACAGGAGATTTTGCTGAACTTCAGTCCATTGCAAGACTTCAGAGGCTTGTGCTTGCAGCACCTTGGTGCAGGAGCATGCAGAGAAGAGGCGGGGGGGGGGAGCAGCAGTGTGAAGCACCACACTACAGCAGCAAATATTCTTCCATTTGTATTCCTGAGTGTAGTTTTTGTCTAGCCAGATTTGATGTTTGAAATCTGGTGTATAATCACTAACCATGACAATTACTGCCTAATGAGTGTCATGGACAGCAAATTGTAATAACATCCCTGTGCATTTATGAAATAATCTGTGGACTAATAAGCTAAATAGCACTCTTTGAATTCCACATTTCCTTGCTCCAGAAATCAAGAGTGTGTTTTGCTAAGTTTCAGTTTACTCTGAGGTCTGTCAGCTGAAGACTTTAGCCTGCTCCCTCCAAGCTGCCTGAAACAGGTGGCTATATAATGCAGACACCCATTTTGGTTGGAGAAAGCTAAGTACACAGTGATTTTCCACTTATGCACATTATCTACGTAGTTGAAGTAGCATCTAGAAAAGCATGGGAGTCATCACATAGTCTTAGTGATCACAGATGAGCATAAGCTGTGGTCCTACTCAGTACATTTTTCAGAATTAATATTAAAGGATAGCCAAAATTTGAGCTGGACTGTTTAACCAATTTCCTTACACAGCTAAACCACGTCTGCTTCAATAGAAGGTGAAGATTCAAAATTGACCTGAGCCTGCTCAATTCAAAATATTTACCAGGTAACCCCTGCCTTTTGTTGCTGGAAGTCTCCACACATCCCTATACAAATTGTTGTTAGAGCAATTACACTTGAGCTTCAATCTGCTTTGGCTGCCAGGTTGGCATATCACATATCCTCAGTGTGCTGCTCCACTAGCAAGATGCTGTACAAATACTGCCTGTTGGGTTGCTGCTTTCTCTGCTAGTGAAGGGCAAGGCTCCGTACACAAGAAAAAACTTGTGCCAGGTGGTGACAAACTAAGAATTTCAAAACCAAGATTTAGAAGCTGTACAAAATATCCCTTTCTCATTCTCTTTTTGTAAGACCATCCCAAACAGGGGGGTAATGCAAGACAAGTTCCCAGACATTTTCAAGTGCGTACCAAAGGCACAAGACACTGTCCAGCAACACAAAAATACACATTCCTTTAAGCGCATCACAAGCTTTCCATCCTTCTTGAGTGATTCCAAGCTTCTCACACCTTCAGTGATTTGGGGGGGTGGGGGGGAAGCAGGGGTGGATAGGGATAAGTACTGAAGAGACAGACTGAAAGGGAGGAGAGAGCAACACAAACAGAAAAATAGCAAAGATCAAGTTTCAGCATGACAAATTTTCATCTGATGGAGACTTCCTGAAAAGCCTGCAGTCACTACTCACAGTCACCACTCACAGTCAATACACTTTAAGGTATTTAATTTTTAAAACCATAGACAGCCCCAAACTCGTAATGCAAGATCTTGTATCAGTTTCTAGTTTAATATCCAAGCTATTGCTTTACTGTACACTGAAGCAATAATTGAGCACAGACTTGGCAACTGCCTTTACCTGCACACAAAACTACTTGTGTAAGCCACAGACTTGTGACCTGGGGTCCAAACAATGCAAGATAAAACTAGGCACTCTGTCATTATATGAGAAACCAAAACATTCCTGAGAAGAAAGACAACGATGAAAAATTAGCAAAGCAATTATCATTACCAAAAGTAGAAAAGTAACTTTTTAATTCCAATCTTTTAAAGATTGTTTCCTAACTTCCAAGTACTGAATACAAATTCTACCCTGAAGGCCCATTTACTGCATGCTCTCATTTTAACTTCTTCGGAAAATACTTGCCTTGCAATAAGAGAGATGGGAGGTTGTTAAGTGATCTGAATATTGTCTTACAAGTATTTGAAGTGATTTGTGACAATGAGCTCTTCTAACAAAAGTGCACAAGATGCAACTGCTGAAAATCTAATTTGGAAAAAAATCAAAATGGAAAGAATTTTTAAGAATTAGGCTCCTGGAATAATCCACATAGGAAACTGATATTTTAAAATGAGAGGTAAATGTAAAACACGTCTTGTCACCAGTTTTATTGCAGCATCCATATCTGCCACAATTCTAGTAAAACCATTTTAAAACCAGTATTGACCCTTACCAGGCTCTATCTGTGGTTCTTCCAGAGGGCATTTTCCACATACATGACCATCTTTAAGCCCTTTTCTTCACTTCCAAACTGGAAGACAGAGTAGCTCCAGGACTGAAACAGCAGGATGATGCTATAAAAGAACAAGTTCCTTCACCAGCTGTGAAGGGTAAGGCTCAAAGGGTTTATAAAGAACACTGTGAGGCTCTAAAATCTCTCTTCTGTATCCACTGCCCTTTACCTCCCTCACTAGTGTGGTTGTGTGCAGTATGAGGATGCTTATCATCATGAAAGGACCTTAAAAAAAACACCCAACTTTGTGAAATGAGTATTTCCTATGGTAAATCTGGCAGAAACTCAAATTGCCACTTCATTGTTTGTTTTCCTCTGTCCTTAGAGTGAATACAGAATGGGTATCTGAAAGCTGTAAGGTCACTGTTGAAAAGATAGAGGGAGTTTAGATGGGAGAAAGTGGAAAAAAAAGCCAAGCACCTGGAAAACACTTCATTGCTTCTTTTATTTAGATGCGCCCACAGTACAGAGCCTCTTGAGCGTGTGCAGAAGAGGAAGATCACACATTTATAGCTGGGAGCACCACTGAGTTTGAGTTTCTTTGATACCAGTTTTGGGAAAGTAAACTATTTCCAAAGAATAACATTTGAATCCAAGAACTTAAGACCTGCTTGTACTTAATCCAGCGGTGGAGATTATTTTTCTTTTATTATTACTTCAATGTAAAGTAGAAGACATTTTTAGAGTCTGGTTGGACCAGTCTATATACTTTCATATGCACCTTTTAATTTATATAAAAAAGATTTCATTCCCCCCTTCCCACAGATAGTTAAATGCATCTAAATTTAAAACCAGTAATCCACCAGAGCATTCCTGCGGGGAAAAATGAACTTTTGCTGCCCTCTCCTGCTTAAACAATGAAATGCTAAAATATTAAGATCTATGAATCTAACTCTAACCTTGAACAAAAAGCATGACAGGTCATTCGCTATACTAGAATCAAAAATAGGACAACAACAAGAAATATATCAGTACTATTTATAGTGGAAAACTCCTCATTGTTACATGAGCTTATGAATACAACATATTTACAGTAAGTGATCCAAGTAACAAAAACTTGTATTCAGAGAGGTCATGATAAAAAGTGTTTGCTTCTGTGGATGGGAAGAAACACTTGGATAAGTTTTCAATCAGAATTAGTTCTGTTCTGTTCCAAAATACTGTTTCACAGACTTCAAAACAAAAAAAATGGGCTATACAAAATCTGCTCAGATAGCAACTAGAAAAACTAATCCATGGTTCACTCCAGAAGTACTCAGGGAAGAGGGTGAACCAAAATAAAAAAGCCACATCTAAATAAACACATTCTTCAGTCTTGAGCATTGTCACCTTTGTCTTGTTTTAGGGCAACTGCTTCGGGATGGTATTGTAACAGTTAAGAGAATAGGCCATTTTTTGTTTTCCAAGACAGAAAGAAAATTATTTCAGTTTTACTTGAAAGAGAGAAGAAACTTGTCTTTCTCCCTCCTCAAAAGTTTTTAGAACTCCTAATGTATTCTCCTTTCCACAGAGTGAGAGAGCCTGAGGCTGTACTTAATGCACTTGCAATATAAGTACAGCTGCTATATTTCTTACTCCAGCAATTCTTGGCTCTAGCATCCTAAATTTTCCCATTTATAGGAGGAAATAAAAAAAATAAATTAAATCCTTTCATTTATGCTAACAAAACCAAGATTAAATTTACTATAACCCTTTTAGTGAACACTCCAACGGCATTTGAATACTTTGATTTAAAGCATTCCAACCTTTGGAAGACACACAAAAAAACACTCAAAAGCAAGGAAAGAAAAATAATAAGGGAGACTTGCAACATAAAGAAAGCAATGTATGCTCAATTTAAAGAGAGGAACTTCACTTTTACAGTTGGTATATCCCCATGACCTGATGCAATGCCCTAGCATTGAAAATGCAGCTCTTTCCTTTTACCAGAGAGCATTCAATCCTTTCTCCTGAAACCAGTATGGTACAGGACATGAGTGACCACCCAACAACCACCATATGAGCAGTTAATAAAAACATCTACACAAATAAAGGTAGCTTCTGGAACTCAAGAAGCAAATGAAAGCATAATTAAATACACACTGATCACACTTGGGCCCATAAACTGCCGCCTTCTTTGCCTACAACTCCAATTGATGAGAGCATTGCAGAGTGGCAGGACATTTCATTTGAATTGTGGCAAACAGTGGGTCCCGGGGGGTGAGGTCGTATCTGGCAAGTGCTTCTTCATGTACATCATACAGTGCAACCTAGTGTCTTATCAGCCTTTTAGACTTCAGTGACTAATATCACATCGTCTCATTCACTTTAAAGAAACGTCCCTTCTTGGAAGTGACAAATCATCTATAAACTTTAGGTACTTCCCACCATACCCACATCAGAGGTAACATTAGAGGTAACAAAATATTGCAACCCATCAGGTTCTCATTAGTTTCGTATGATCAATATCAGAATGACACGTCAAAACCAAAAACAGTTATGAACAAACAACACTCACCTAAACTCTAAGTACAGGACAAGGTGCTTTTTCTAATTTTACATTTCTGTGTTATACACCACCAGGTGGAAAACATTAATCTTTTCTCCTCCATTCTATCTCAGTTTTTCACAACTGAACATTAGTCTTTGAGCATGAGTTTGGGTCCACCACTCTTGTAAAGCATGATCATTTCACACAGAAATCACACTGTCAAGTATTTTTTTGGTAACAGAAATAAAAGACTGTCAAAATTAATGGGCTAAGGGACACGATTTGTTATAAATTTATTTAATCTTCAGTATTTCAGCTTGCACCTTTGCTCCGGCACTTTAAAATAAAATGTTTCAACTATGACAGTAACTGCCTAATTTACATTGCGTCCCAGTCAACGTTCTTAAAAGAAGCTTGCACTAATCCCATTAAACCACGCTGTGTTTGGTGTTGCATATGACTAGTTCCACTTTTTTTTTCCAGAATTAACAGTGCCAAGTTTTTACAAAATTGTTGAGTTTACAACATTTGTGTGCGCAGACCTGGGAATACAAACCGTGACCTGATAATCCTGAAACAGTCAGTAGTCTAGGAGGGAATTCTTTTTTATCTCTTTTCCATGCCTGAAAACAAGAAAACTTCAAATCCTACTGTATATTTAAATGGTAGGAAGAAAAATATACAAGTTTGTATTTATACTGTATTTCTATCAATGGCAACAGGTCATAAATTCATGTTTGCAACTATCACAAAGACTCAAGAACACCAATTCAGTTTTATACTGTAAATACTGCTGGATTGATGGTTTAGGATTATCAATTCACTGTTGTCATATGTCTACAACAGTTCAAAAGCATCCTGGAGAAAAATCCCGAAACACATACCTTTCGGTATATAATAATGCAACTGCATTAGCTAAATATATACTGTACATAAGTCTTATCAGCATTTCACCTACCAAAGATGTAAGATTCCACTTTCAAATACAAAGCAGATAGCCAATAATGCATACTTATAATACAGCCCTCTTATTTTTGCATTTTTTCTTTCATTTTAAACAATTTGGTCACAATGCACCTTTGATATAAAAGCATTTTAAACTTTATTATTAATACTCAGAACATTAGGATTTCCAGAATTTTTTTCAGTAGCATTTGTAGAACCAGTTTTGGTAACAAATACAGTAGTTAGGAATGAGCATCCAGATGAGAATGCAAACGTGTATTATCCAGAATCCTTTCCAGCTAAGACCATAGGGCTGGTACTGTGATGAATAATAGTACTAGAACGACAAAAACACTATAGTATGTTTCTTAGAGGCTACATCCTCTTTTGCTGGAACACTTTATAAATATATATTAAAAAGTAAGGCAACAACTCCAAACAGTCCAAACTGCTATCTCAACTCAATTTCCAATTAGATCCATGACCACTGGAAACTAATTTCATGCTCACACTGTTTAGCATTTGTCTTTACTCTTTCAAAATGGTCCAATAAAAGCATACTGTAATAATTTAGCAATTAGTATTCGTAAAACAACTCTGGTATGTGTGTCCAATGCCACATCACTAATACTGGTTAGGTACCGAAGTCCAGGGTGTTATCACTGCCTGTTTTTAAAGGATTGTGGACACTAATTTGGATTTGCAATAAATCGGTGCACAAATCCAAAGCTCCCTTTCCTACTACGTTTATCACCTACTTGTTTTTTTAACTCCTAATGTTCAAATTAAGGAAGCACCAGAGACAGCCTGGTACTAAAAAAAAAAATGCTCACACCAGTAAACAAAACTTTTATTCAAGACCTATGTTTTTCATGGCCCTGATCTGAATGGACATTCAACTTATGAAGATGTGCAAAAGGAAAAAAAAAAATGTCAAAATACAGTAAAGTTATCCAGAGAAGGAGGATGTTACACAAACTCATAAGGAAATGACAGTCTTTTTTCTCTTTTACTATAAATACACTTAACAGTTTAGCAGAAAGACAAGCTAAATTTTAAGATTGTTCACATTTGAAAGTTGTATTATACTCTCTGCTAATGATAAATAAGGAACAGGTCCTGACAATGGAATTTGACATTGCTATTTTCATCAACAGATCTTTGAAGACTGGTTTTAAAGAAGGGTTAAAACAATGACTATGTTTGCAAAGTTCTGAGAAGTCCATCTGCTGTCCAAACTTTGGATTAAAGTCCTTATTTTTTTCCTTTACTTAGAGACAGGTATATACAGTGCTGTTGTAATAATGAAACAAATGTGAAATCTACTGTAAAGTTGCACAATACAGAAAACTGTTGCTCCATCTTCTACTACATAAATGTGTGACTCCACAGGTTAATAATGCTGTTTTGTTTTTTTTTTTTTTTGTTAAGTTGGAATTATTCCATCACGTCTAAGACCTCTCTTTAATTCCAAATCCTCCAGTTTTTTCCACAGTTCTTCACGTTCTTTCTCTTTCTTCTTCTCACTGACAGATTAAATAAAACAAAAAGTTAGCAGGAGAGAATACTGTAAAATATTTATGTTAAAAATATCTATAGCTGACATGAATTAGCAGCACTTTGTTAATTTTAACAGCAATTTTCCTAACATGTATTTAAGTTTCTAAAAAATTTTGTTAGATACATAAGTATAACTGAAGAAAGCAGTATGAAAAGAACATAAAACATAAGCTGACTTAAGTGACAGTATGCACTGACACTAATTTGTAATGAAGAATTAAAAAACCTTATGGAGTATTTAAAAATAATATATTATGGAACAAAGATATCATAATTACAAAAATTAATATTTCATGACTGGCTTGCATTTAATTATTTTCAAGATAACCTTTAAGAAAGGATTTTTTTAATCTTATAAATAGCAGCCACTTTCTGGAACAAGCATTCCCTTATTCTTTTGGAATCAATGTTTTAACTCACATCAACTGGTGGCTTTCATATCAATTAGGTAGCAGCCAAGGAAAACTTCAAGCTATAAAATGTGGCTTTCAGTGATTTATTCCTTTTCCTTATAAATTCCTACAAGATCTATGTAGCATTTGCTTTAACAACAAACTTTAGTAACTAATCTAACATTTACTTTACCTGCATTATTTACTTTCTTAACTTCCTGTCTCTGCCATGGTTTACTTTGTATAAATATCCTTGATATTGCAAGGCACAAAATCCTTTCAATTTCTACTACATCACCTTGTAGGTTCAGATGAAATGGAAATCTTAACAATTACAGACACATTCTCTGCCAGCCACATTAAAGAATCCTTGAAAAATATTTCAGTGGATTAGAAACATTCCTACACATCTTGATTCAGTCAAAATGCCAATATCTGGCTCACTTATTTGAAATTTTTATTTCCCAAGTGTACTTTAAACATATAAAAATACAATCAACTTACAGGTAAATGTCTGAGGAATGTTAAAGGAAAAAAGAGAAACAAAAAACCAGGCCCACTGTCACTAAAAAGTACTTCAAATTAAATAAAAGAATAAAAGAAATAGCCTGACATTTTCAGGCTACATACCGATATTTATCTTCTAAGAACTACGAAATACACGCCTGCTTACCTAAAAGACAGAGGATGATCACCTTATTCAACTTACCTATTTGACCTATCAAAGTCATTAATACCTAACATATTTCTCCTCAAGCTTTAAGTTGTATCAAGTTACCCTTCTGAAATGCAGTTCTGTTAAAATGATGAAGTTTTTCTGTAAACATTAAGGCTTTATGTGTTTCAAAATGTTACGTAGTAAATAAAAATGATGAAATGGTTAGCATCAGCCTTGACAGAAGCCACAATATCAGTAGGTGCAAGGAAAATCCTTTGTGTAAGGTCAGACAGTAAGCCTTAGTCCTTATCCAGACATGGCACATACTAGTATAGCGCCTGGTCCTGTTAAGAGCAGTCTTCCCATCTAAAGGGACAAAGTGCAATCTCAAATTAATGCAAGCCACTGAGCTCCCTCAGTAAAAGGGTAGATTAGACAACTGATCCTAAGATTCTCTGCCTTTTCAGCTAGAAAACCATGCAGCATTGTCTCAACTGCACTAACAGACTGAGCCTTACTTATCCACACCTGTCTGGAATTGATCTGGCATCTTAACTCAGATACATGTCCACAACTCTAAAATTAAAATACCGTATTAATGAACTAACCTGGTAAGTGTAGATTTTTGTGTTTGTGTATAAAACTGTGTATTTTACACAAATGAAGCAGACAAAAGGACAGTGTGATTCCAGTCACACAATTTAAAAAACATGACCTCCAAGACTTTAGAGACAATGACAACTAACAAGTTCAAATGACACAGAGTACCCTTTGCTTGGGAGAACCCCGCTTCATAGAAAAGGTATGACTTAAATAAAACTGCAAACTGCTCAGAGTTCCTCAAGTTTCCTCATTTTTTTCACCTGACGCTTTGGGTAAGCTGAAACTTTTGAGAAAAGATGCTGCTCTTTAATTGGAAAATGAAGCTTAAGAAAAACAGGAGAGAAGACAAAAAGCACTTTACTAGAGTAGAACTAATGTATATATGATTGGTGTATTTAATGGATCCTGCATGCTAGAAGACTCCAATATAGAGAGACCCAGGAATAAGAAATGAAAGGGGTTGAGAGATGCTTTTTTGCTTTAAGACCACATCTAGCCTATGGACAGTAGTTTGGCAAATCAAATCTTAGGATGTGCCCCTCATGTTTCCAAACCTCAGTGTAACTTTTTTAAAAGTCATTAAGCAAAGCATTAGCTTTAAACCCTTGATTTTATTTTACTATTGAAGATTTTGATACACTCAAGCCTTTTGGAATGCGGAGTCAAAAGGAACTCCATAAGGAATGCAACTCCCAAGCAATGCAATGGATACTGCATTTCATAAAGGGTAAAGAACAACCTGCACATATTATCTTGCATCTTTCAAGAAGAAGACTGAAGAACATGCAAAGGGAAAAATGAGGCATTGTGTCTATTATCTGTGAGATTATGCAAATGCACCTGAGTGTGAGGAAAAAACTAAACAGCAGCCCTTACACACAGCTGACAAGAAAAGCTTTAAAAAGTTACCGCTGACGATCTGACTTGTAAGTGGCTGTCAGCTCATCAAACATGGTGCTGTTCATTTCCATAAATGCCTTCAACACATTGTAGACTAAAGCCACAATAGCCCTGTGAAACATCAAAAAAAGAAAAAAGGAGTCTTAGTTTCAGATGAAATCAAATGTGAAATAAAAGCACCTTCTCTTACCAGCGCTGCTGCAACCACATCTGCTCTTGCAAGTGGGATAAAGTAAATTCTTTAATTTAAGTGAAACTACTTTTGATTAACATACTTAAAGGTGAGAATCAGCTTTCATGTCTTTATTGACTTCTTAAATGGAGCAACTCAAAATTCTAGGGTAAAAGGTAACAACAGAAAGGTATTACATATATCTACAGACTCTTCCCCTCATGCTGTGGAACAATTCTGAATTGATCTCCAGGGATTCAAATCATCAATGCTGTCAGAAATAATAGAATTTAAACATGAAATGGGAATGATTCATATTTCCTTATTATTTTTCTATGAAACTGAACATTCAGTGCATCTATGCAAAATAAAGCTGCATTTCAAGCATGATTTCCTTGTACTCAGACATTTCATATTCATTTTGATACTGATATTGCAAAAAACTCTCAAAAAAACTTCCACAGATTCTTGCACTACCTGTGTAAAACTGTGTGTTTATATATAAATACACATATAAATTATTTTTTCATAGATATATAAAATAAATATATCATATCTGTCTCTAGATAACCTTTGCTTACTTTGCATATTTCTGTTTTTAACCCTACCCAAGAGCCAGTACACTGCTGCTTATTTAAATTCAAGTTGCTTAATTGCATAAAACATAACAGGCATGATATGTTCATACAAGAAGAAATGATGTGTAATCATAATTTCACAAAGGCTTCAAAGGCATTCTGTCCCACAAAGGTTCCAGAAAGGGAGATATATTTTATGCTTTTATGTCATTTGACTGGGTAACTAAACCAGAATATACTACAATTACCAAATTCAGATGGATCTGCCAATCATCTGATTATCTATAGAGGTCAAAATTTCTTTCTGGTAGAGTTGAAGATAAAGAAACAGCAAAGCAATTGAAAAGGGAGAAGGGAGAGAGACAAATGTAAAAATCTTTTGAAGAATTTTGAATAAATTATCAATCAAGAAATCCTAGTTCCCAATCCACTACTATTCAGACATGGGGCTGCTTAAGAAACAGCTTAGAAGATTGTGAATTAGCCAGGAGACAGTGAATCGCCATTACAGGTGATGAAAAACTTTGGAACTAACCTATAAGGCAGGCAGATTCTGTGCCATTTCCCTTGCACCCCTGTATACCATTCACTTCTTTCAATAAACCTTCATTTTTGTTGCCTACATTTAAAATTAATGTTACAAGTATAAAAATTCTTTAAATACCTTCTTTATTTTACATATATCTTACCCTGACTTGTGTGTCAATGGTACAGAAATCCTGCAGGTATGAAAAACTCTGCAAACTGAGATAACTGGAATATTCTCATTATCAGAAGCATCTCAGTGCTCAGTATAAAGGGTTGGACAGGCGTACAGGCAGGTTGGAGAATGGTGATACAGTAATGCCATGAAAAGTATCCTTTTGTGACCAGCATTATTTAAAGCTTTCCATCAGCATTAGATTCATCCTTCATTCTCACAAATTTGAGAGTTTGGAGAGATACAGAACAGAAAAGACTAATGTTTGAAAAGATGAAATATTTTACAAATACTTTACAGTAAGGTCTTAAAGCAACTGGGGCTTGAACATAGCATAGCTCATTAAAAATACTGGTTTTATTAAACAGTAACCATCTTGGCTTCAAAAAACTCAACTATAGAATACACGGCATCCAAGTATAATAGTATTTTTCATTAAAATACTTTTTACTAGGTCATTCAGTTTAAAAATAAAAATGCCAAATTAAGAGGATATCGATATGAATCAACTGCTCTATGACTGTGTGTAACAGAGACCAGCTGTGTTTAAATCAATTCAGAAAAAAGCAACCCAGCCCAATGCTCATATGCTTCATAAAACGTTTAGAAAAATGCCAGTACCAGAGGTCTACCAGAGGTGTCAGTATCATCCATGATACAGTCACAAAGCTTTACGAAGGTCAAGCAACATTCTTCTAGACAACTTACAATCAGGTTTAAGATGTTAACCAGTTTATTAAAAACTGCGTAGGAGAAATACCTGATGAGCAACACTTTTTCTTCAATAACAACCTAACATCTCATTTATCTTTTTTCCAACTTGTGACAAAGTCTATTTTTATCTCACAAGGTACTGATTTTTCTACACATACCAGAAAATGAAAAACATTTTGAGATAAACTCAAGTAATGACTAATTTATTCTGGGATTAATAGTTGCAGCTGTTTATGCCAGCTTTGAATCTGGATATCTCCTGTTCTAATGTTCTCCAGCAGACATTCCCCAAGTTTATCAGTGCCATGTCAAATGGTAAGATAAAGTATAATGGCAAAAAACTTACGGATTCCAGTGCTCTTTAGAAATCCTATAAAGGCTGGAAAACATGATGGGAAGTATAACATTTGAATTCTCCTCTATCAAACTCATGATGTATTCATTATTCCAATAATACAGCGCTCTTTCGGCCACCTTTGAGTCAAAGGAATAAATATTAACAGGAATTCAGATAGCTATAATTTTGCAATTTTCTCAAGGAAAAATAAATCACAGAGAAATTTTGTGAAGATGTTTTAACAGGATTCATTAACTTCGGAATTAAAATTCTATTTTAATCAGTAGCATAACATGCATTAATAGAATTTTTTATCCTCTAATTCAAATCACCAGCATCTACTCTCTCTTTTCCCTGAGTATGGTATGTTGCTACTCACTGAGGACCAGGTGTAGACAGTGCATTAATGCTGCAGCTGTGGAGGGGAAGGGAGAACACACTGACTTCCCATCACCCCTTTCCCTCAATCCTGTGACTGCAGTCAGAAGGAAGAGATCTGTGCTGGAATACCAGGGGAAGGACAAGGGAAAGGCCCAGTAGCTGAGCTCAATGAGGGAGGAGAGATCTTAAATGTGGGGAAGGTACCAGTGATAATAATCATTTTGGGGAGGAAGGATTGTCTTAGGAGGGAAAACAGTGATCTAAATTATGCTAAATACAAATGTAGTCCAAGAAAGAGATGAAAACAGACACATCCGCCTTTAAGACAGGATAGGTCACCTAGCTTAATATGAAGGCACTACACTTCATATATCCTACCTCCTTCTTCACATGTGATTCAATTTAAATCCTATTCATTCCCCTCCTTTCTGTTATGCAACGTGAACAGGCTATGGGTTCTATCATCTCTAACCAGACATTTCGTTACAGAAGGAAGTAGGAAAACAAGAAAGGTGCACAATACTGCATTAAAAAAGGAGCAAATACATCCTACATCGTCTATCAGACCCAAGGCCATATGGTGAGTATATATCACCTACAATCAGAAGGGCTCAAAGTCTGCTTGGATACAGTTAAAGGCCTTTACATGGCTCAGAACAGCAAGTTCTGTGCCGGAATGCTAGATACATCTAGCAAGTTATTCCTGGAGCTCAGAACTAAACTTCCACTGCAACATAACCTCTTCCATAGAGATCCAGAAGGCAAGTATTTAAAACAATGTAACATTAAATTATATATACATTTGGAGGGGTTTTATGTTTGAAACTGAGACAATACATTCCTATACAAACAATAGCCTCTATGACTGACCTGAAAATGAGGGCTAGAGACACACTTGGCAATTTGTTTAAACAAGGGTTCCTGGATTTTGACAAATTGTGATGGTTCAATTACATCCAAGATTTCCTCCAGCTCTCCAAGGAACATGACCTAAAGACAGGGAAGAAATAATTGAATACAAAACCTTTGAATCACCTTGATTAGCAAAATGCTGGTAACTCTCAAATCCTACTTCAGGGAGAAATGGAGGCCACACTCGCTCAGCAAGACCCTCTCAAAAAACATGATCAGTTCTACCTTTAACAGCTTCTAGATTCAGTCTCATAAAAGAATGAGGACCAGTGTGTGCAAACACTGTATTTAAAGTAGCCCTTTACAACAAAATTCAGAATTGCACCAGAATGTCCATGCTGAAAACCTAAACTAATACAGTCAAAGAATTTAGTCAAGGCTTGAACTGTGTTAAGCAAGGAGTATCTCAATTTCAGAAGCAATATTCAAAATAACGGTTTCACTGTGTCACAGTATCTCATTAGAGAATCTCAGATTTGCAACAACGATTTGAAACAAAAATACAAAGGTCTAACTGCACCTTTTACATGCTTAATAGGTAACTGCTAGACAATAAAATATGATTAATCCACCACAGCATCTGCTATCTACCCAGAAATATCTAAAGATTACCTGACTATTATACTGTAGAACAAAACAATAGTTGTGTTTTGTTAATACAAATAATATACAATGCTAACACTTTTGTTAAGGGTGGTAAGGCACTGGAATTGGTTTCCCAAGGAAACTGTGAATGCTCCGTCCCTGGCGGTGTTCAAATCCAGGCAGGACAGAGCCTTGGGTGACGTGGTTTAATGAGAGGTGTCCCTACCCATGGCAGGGGGGTTGGAACTAGATGATCTTAAGGTCCTTTCCAACCCTAGCTATTCTATGATTCTATAATACTAGAATATTACTTACCTCTTTCTGACTGCAGGTTTTAGGCCAGAATTTCATTAAACCTCTAATGACCTAAATTAAAGGAAAAAAAGTTAGACTTTTTTTTTCCTTTCCTCTCAACAGGGCAAGCCATTTATGATGCAAAGAAAAAAAAAAAAGTATGAAAGAAATATTTACTGGTTCTGTGAGTGAAGGGTCTTTCTCCAGAAACTGTACTATGCAATACGCCAGCTGTGAAGCAGTAAAGATTTAAGAAAATGAAGTTAGAACATTTCTATAAAGAAAGCACAACAAACCAATTATTTTTAAAAGAGAGACTCAGGACAAGATGATACATAGCTTTCTTCAATTGCATCCAATTTTAAACTGAGAAGTATGGTTTGCACTGTGCAAATCCACCCAAAGATCAGTTCATAAGAAAAAACAGAACACATTACCAAAAAAAAAAAAAAATTAGGGTGACAAAGTAGCATGTACAACAATCAGAGCAACTTGGAATTCTAAATACAGTCATACAACCAATGTTTTCTCTGTTACTCTCTGTAACTGTATCTTTTTACACACTTTATACAACAGCAAAATCATGAAAACTCTCAGCAAGATGAGCTGAGACAGCTAAAAACTGGAATAATATATTTGGAAAGTACAGCTTTATCAGCACTACTTGAAAATCAGAGAAAAAGGCAACAGGTATCATAGTATCACTTAGAGGAAAAACTATGTCATGAAAGCTGGATGTATAAAGATACATGAGAGCATAAATATAGTATTAAGAAACAGGTGAGCAAGAATGTAAAAGATTATGCAAAAATGTGGGTATTAGTGTTCAAGAAAGATGTTACGGTGAAGAAGAGCCTTGACAGCACAAGACTAAGGAAACCCAAATATCCCCTTGGGAGAGGAATGGGAAAAGCAAACTTATGAGAATGAGAAAGTATCAAAGAGATATCTAAAGAGTTTATTAAGCAAAATCCCCAAAATATTATCAATTTCTGTTACACTTTTAATTATCTAATCAGAAGTAAGCTATGTATCATACAAAATACATTAAATGAAAAGGAAAAAATAAATCTATCACATTTTTTTATACATTTCAAAATTTTCCCCTCATCTTTTATGCAACATGCAATCCAATTTCCAAAGCAACCTTTAAAAAAGGTATCATCCTGTATCACCCCACTGAGCAGAAAATATTTGTATTAATTTCTACCTGTGCATGGAAGAGTGATAAACTCCTGACAGTATGTAAAGGGATCAGCACCTTCACCAGAAACTGTTTATGCTCTGCCTTAAGAGGTAAAGCAAACCCATTGATAATACTGGAAATTAGAATAGAAATATTTGTTAGTGTTACCATCACAGAAAACATTCTTGAAGTCTGAACAAGCACTTCCTGGATTAAAATAATTTAGCAGTCAGCACCCATTTACAAACAGCAGGCTTATACCATTTGTAAACAGGTGCTGACTTTTGTCCTGCTTTATATTAGCAGTGCAATATATATCTAGGTAGTAATTCATCTCTGACTAGAAATAATCATATAAACAGCTGCACAAACCTGCCACCAAACAGATAAGACCTTGTCTATATGGTCTGTGAATTCATGTAAGCAAGATGTTCTGGAGCAATTATTTTATAAAAGTAGATTTCCTTAAAATATTTGCACTGTTAGTGTGCTCAAAATAATGCAATTATTTCTACAGCATGTAAGGATGAAGTGCACAAAACTTAACACACACATATGGAAAGTCAATCCAATACTTTTGGCTTTAACTTGCATCCAGTTATATATTCTTGGCAAAGACATGACAGAGATTTGCACATAGGTATAAAGATGAGCATGTGCACGCATCTGTTTTCAGAATCAGGGCTTGTACTAATACTTTTTCCAAATCTGACACTATTCCGATGTGTCCAGAAGGGAAGTTTGAGATAGGTAACAAATAAAGACTAATTTACCTTCCTAAAATTTCCAACAGTTCAGCTACGCCATTGAAGTGTTCAGTTTCATAAACAAATCTTAAAAAAAAAAAAAAAAAGTTAAATATGAGTAATATATCGGTTTCCTAAAGTGTTCATAACCAAAATGTACCTTCTCCCACAACTCACCGTAGAAAAATATTATTAATCTGTTTTCGGATAAATGCTCTAAGACCCAGAAACTTGCCATAAATTCTGTGCAAGACTGTTTTCAGGTAGTCTCGTTCTCGAGGGTCTTCGCTGTCAAACAGCTCCAACAGCTGTGTTTAACAGAAAAAGAGAACTGAAGCATAGACATCTGACAAGTATGAGACACAGACTTCTATGTAAAAGACAAATTACATATTCATGCATGTAAAAATGCAGTATCAGTTACCAAAGGTGTAGAAATAGAACATTAAAAAAATCTGTAGTTGTAACCCCGCTACATCACCATGAAACTCAGTTTATTGATTTCCACTTCTGGCATAACAAAACTTTGGCAACCTCAAACAACTAATAAACTTTTGATTAACTGGCTTCAAAATGCTGCCTTCATTCTCCTCCTCCAAATAAATAAATTCTTAGATGTTGTCATATCTACAAAATAGGCCAGTCTACCTCTTCCCATTCACCATTCCCTCAATCTGTAGAACTAAAAATCCTCATTTGCTCTTATTTGTTCCCAAAACATTGTGTCAAGGTCACATTTTTGTAATTGCTTGCAATTTATATTGTGAGTTCTTAAGCCTTCCTAATGATTGCAGGCCTTCACACTGTGGAAAGGCTGAGCAGTGAAGCCTATGCAAGCACTGGATCTGCAGTTACACAATCTCCACTAATCAACAGCAATCAAAGCATCGAGTGGAATTAATCCTCCATATTGAACAAAATGGTAACTTCAGTATCCAGTTTAAATAAACAAATAAACCCCAACAACAGAAAACTTACCTTTACTAAGCAATTTGTAAGTAACATTTTGAAACAGCAGAATGATTGTGTGGTACTCAGTCACAAAAGAATGCCATCCAGTGTCTTTTACTGCACAAAAATATCCTGAAACACTGACACCTGAAGTTGAGTCTAAGAATTAAGGCATGAAATGAGCAGCAGGAATATCACCTGCAGATCCTTCTTCTATTCCCCTTGAATCCCCTACCACAAAAATATGAGCTCCCCCTTAGCCCTTCTTCCCCTTTTTTGATGCCACAGCATTGGCTACTCTGGTAGACAGCTGGAATGAGTTAGAAAGTAAACTTCATTTAAAAAACAAAACCAAACAAGAAAATACAAAAAACAACCACCACCCTCCTGGTGCACAGAAAAAAAGGTAAGTTTAAGGTAGCAACAATGAGCAACCACTCGTTTGCATAAAAAAGAAATTAACTGTCAACCAGTACCTGTCTTGCAAGAGAAATTAAGAGTTTGTCAAAGAGGTCTGACAAATGTCTAAGATGCTGTCAGAAAATTATTACAGGAGTGGTAGAAAACAGTATCATCTTGGATTCACAAATGGTTACTGACATATGTATAAGTACATATGGCAGTGTATGTATACTACCTCATCTCTGTTAAACTGCTACACAACTCTGAGTAGGTAAAAGTGAAAAGACAGAAAAATATTATTAAATTATGCTGTCTGGCATTTTGCTTTCTAATATCCAAATTTAGGACTGACATATGTATCCTTCCACACATTTCTAGATTTTTCTGTAGCTTGTAATGAGATCTTTTCCTTGCAGTAAGAATCTGTGGTGGGAATTTCATGCGAGAACAATGAGGCATGTCAGCTGTCCTCCAGAGGTTATAAACATATTGGTTTGTTCAATTAGTTCTACAATTAAATAAATAGTCACCTCATTCTTCCCCAAATAGTAAATTTCACCCAAATGCAGCAAACAGCTGGAAACACTTCTGGTTTTAATTTTCTTATTGGACTGCTTTTAGGAGCATATTATTTATATTTCCAGTTCTCTCACACAGATCCTCTATGGAAACATTGCTGAACTAAGACTCGGTCTCTCATTTAAAGAAGGGCAATTATTTTGATATGCCAAATTTGTTACCAGGTTTCAACAATAAAGTCTTATTTTTATGGATAAGCTGCAAGACTTTCGTAATTTACGTGACTGTTCTGACACTAAGCATACATAGAGAAGGGAAATAAAATTTCCAAAATAGCAACCTACATAACACAGACACTTGTGGATATATTAGAATAGTATGTCTCTTAGCAACCACTGCCAACCATTTCAGATTGTATATACGAAGGCTTTGGAAATAAACAGTTACATTGTTAAATACAGCATTTTATCAAAACATACAGCTGAAATCCAGAAACTCATCCGCATTCAAAAATCAAAAGCAAAAAAAAAAAAAAAAAAAGAAAAAGTGTAAAAAATGCACATTAAAGTACAATTTTTTTCATATAGGCATTCTTATTGCCAAGGAATACTTCAATAAATATCCTCACATTAAAAAAAAAAAAATTTTTGAGAGAAAGCTGATTTCAGACTGTCAACACTTGTGTTGTCATGAAACATCAAACATGCTTAATGTCCTTAAGTCTCAAACTGGCCTATATGTAAATGGTCTATAGTCATAGATTCTAAGGAATTGCTCTAGACACACAACAAATACAATAAGAAGTGGAATAAGAAGTGGAAGGACAAGCCGGTACTTACAGGCTGAAGACAAACATATACACAGAGATGTATTTCCTTACATGTATCTATATGGCTCAACATTAACTTCTTACAGAAAAAAAGTGAATTTTAAATCGACACACTGTGCATAGCAATACGTAAAAATGCATCACTTAACCATATGGCCAAAACGTAGGACTTCTTAGGATTCTTTTGAACTCTAAACTGTAATATCATGCATTTTCAGATACAATGGTTTTAAAATGTCATATTCCCCTCTTTTGGTAGATATCATTCTTTCACTTACTAGAATAAATAAGCACTAACAGGATTTAAAATAAAAAAGTAAACCCCTTAATTTAGACCCATTCGACCGTTCCAAACTCTTAACATGTCTGAACACCCTGAAAGGGCATGAGTGGAATGCCACCAGTCACAACCAAGCCCAGCAGCATATAACAAGAGCATCTAGGCATTATTTTCTCTAGATTTCTAAGTGGAACACAAATACTTATTCTAATGCAATCCTAGTAATTAAAATAAAATCAGTCTGGAAAAAACTGTAAGGACCGATTATCTGCCCATGCATATTCTTACATCTCCACCAGGTAACTATGATCAGACTGGTGAAGCCCTTTGTTCAAGCCAGCATTCAGATGAACAAAAAAGGGAAGTCCAACACAGAGGCTTGATCTGGATGAAACACGTTGTTATTTAGAAAATGGATAAAACATAAATATCCTGTTGCTTCTGTGGGGTGAAGAAGGTTTGTAATATTAAGAAGGAAACTGAAGTCTCTCCTTTGAATCTTTGAATTTAGGGACAGAAGTTGCTCTCTTTGCTATGGTTTTAGTTATCCATAATACATACAGACAGGAAAAGCACTACTTTTATTGCCTGACCACTACCGGGAAAAGTAAAAGCTGTAGGACAGAGCGGCAGAGAATGGTCTTCACAAATGCTGAGTGTCTCCTGCCACTTTCAGTTTGGCTTTTATTCAAGTGTCAGCCCACAAGGAAACTTCTTTTTCTGACTAAGTAGGAAACTTTCTAAATTCTCCCGATCTCAAAAGCAAGCAGCAGACAGCATGAAAGTTCTTTCTGACTTTGCAGTTATACAAAAATTGCGATGACAACAGAGAACACAGAGAACAAGACAGGTCTATTCCCAAAAGCTGAAGACAAAAGTCGTAACTGTGGAATTTCCTGGCTTATCCCATAAAACACCTTCCATCAGCCACCTCTGTTCTGTCTGTCAAGGCCAGGATAAAAAATTTCCCCCCACAGAAGAGCAAGTACAGTCGTTTCAAGTGAAATAACAACGCATACAAGAAGCCTAGCTTGTACAAAAAGAGGAAGAAAGGAAGAAGGTTAAATCTGAAACGCAAAAATCCCTTGTTACCAGCTGACCGAGTGACAGCACCCATCTCTTCCATTTAGCCATAACAATGGTAAGCAAACTACAAAAATAAAGGTACATATTCTTTGCCAATTCTGTTTATTATTGATGCTAATTCTTCCATGCTTTTAATAGAGCATGGCCTTTTGATTTATTTCTTCCCCGACCACTACAGCATCACTGTTTTCAGAACTGCACTGGGAATAGGTTTCTTGATGAACTTCTGTCCCTGCTGCTAGGTCTCCAGCAGAGACAGAAAGAAGAAATACTCTCCCTTTCCAACAGAAATATTTTAACAATACTAAGACACCTTAAAAACAAGCATTTAAGTATTCTTTCTAGATAGCAGCATTTTTGGACTACTTGACAGCAAACCTCTCATTTTACAACAATCACTGCTTCAGCTCCCTCTCATAACCAGTAAGTCAAATATTTTGATTAAGGTATCAAAACTGGATACAAACCATCCATTTTATATATCTATAGCAACAAGACTGACATATAAAGATACACATATATTTCCCCTACCTCCATAGACTGAAAACTCTCACTGCATATGCTTGTTTAGCCTTTTCTGTTGCAAACAAAATTACATTTTCAAATTGTAAACAAAATATTTTTAAAGACATTTTTTTCAAAAGCAGAATGAAGCCTTAAATTTAGAATAAACGTCAGCTTACCTGCAACACAAATTTCTGATCTATGTATTTTTTGGCAATGCTGGGCTGAAATTCTTGGCTTTCCAAAAATCGTATGAAAAACTCATATACAAGCTGCAAAAGAATAGAAAAAAAAATTCTACTGTTTAGTTTATGACTTGATTACTCTTTATATTTTAAAGTATTTCTCTAAATTCTTTTGCAAGAAGATAAAATGCTTATTTTTCCACAGAGGAAAAGGTTGAAAAATGAAAAAGGTTTTTCTCCTTTATCAAACTGCTATCTTAGAGTTACAAATAATTATATGAGCTTTTAAAGTTAGTTTTGCTTATTTAAGTCCAGTCAAAGACATTTCATCACCAAGAACAGGCACTGTCATTTTGTAATGCTTATTATCATCTTGTAAAGCTTCTGAGTAATTAGAAAGCACATTTAAACTGCCCTCTGAATGGCTGAAGTGACATCAGATACAGACATTACAATTCTGAAAGGGCTGGGGAAACAGTTGGAAATATTTCAATCAAATTAGAAACTTAAGAGTAGGTTTTACTACAACTTGAAACAAAGAAGAATACAAACCAGAATTTATGCAGAAGTTCCAATTTCCTGTAAAGATTAGCCTCAGGCTGGAAGAAACCTGCCTACTTTCAAGCATGCTATTCCATCTCTGCCTCAACTATTCAGTGGGACAGTCGAAGACTTTCAATATAGTGGAGAAAAAGAAAAGTATGAAAACCAGGCAAAAAGGAAGAGAAGTGAAACAGAGACTGCTTTGGCCTTTTTGTTGAACCTTTTCAAGAGAAGCAGCTATTTAAAACCTTTTATTTTCTGACTTCAGAGTATGAATATTGATACTGAAAGGAGAAAGGAAGCTAAAAATTACATTTTAAAACAATTTTGAACTTTTCTACGCTAACATCAATATGCTGAAATACTGTTGCTGCTTTACGTCAGTGTTCTCTGACTTCTTACAAGAGTAGAAAATCAAAAAGGGGAAGAGAGGTTTAGAAATATGATATGGAAAAAGTGACAGCTTACATAACTAATATTAAATCATCAGGAGATCGATTCCATCAAGCCCTGACAAAGACTTTGGTGCATTTCTATCTTCCTGACAAGGGTAAATCATCCACCAGCTAAGAAATGCCATCTTTTCCATGTAAATAATGACTTCCAAAATTACAGCACTACTGACAATGAACAAAAGATAGCAGATACATATGCCTGTGCTGTTTCCAGGAAGGCAGAGCTGTTCAGAGCTGCCTTGAAGGTTCTAAGAGTAATTTTTATTTTTTTTTTTTTAATATGAGACAAAACCTACATTTCAATAAATTCTAAATCTGTAGCACAAAAGAGTGAAACAAACTACTCACAGGCAAGGAAGGTGCATGCAACTCTCCAATGAAATCCTCATTTGAAGCTGAGATCAACTGCACCCCTTTGCTCACAGAAACTTCAAGATTCCACAAACTGTTACCATTCAGGCAAACCTCTAAATTGACTAGTGGTATAAGTCATTGTCCTGACTAACACAGGCAGAATCTGCATCTGTATTTTCTACAAAGGATTTTACTGCATTAGCATCAGTGATTCTTTCTCCAAAATTAGTTTATGGCCTTTGCTCAAAATACCTTGTGTTGGCACTTGAGACACAGAGGAAGGGATGACACACAACAGTGAGCATGCATCCTGCTACAAACACCAGAAGGCAAATCTTGACGAGGGATGAGGAAGGAAGACTTAGATAGGCATGCAGATTCTCATTCATATTTCTGATCACCTACAAACATCTGTGGACTTTTGTATGAAAATTAACTACCCTCTGCAAAGCAAAACTGTAAGCAGTATCATCCCCACGGTGCTCTTGCTGTAGTTGCTGAAAGACACTTGTGCAATGGAACAGTCCAGAAAGCAGAATAGTTTTTAAATCAGAGAAGGAAAACAAGAATATGAGTGGCACCATCAATACAACTGTGAAAGAAAGCTTCAAATTTTGCACATTTCATAAAGTACTCTCCCATCTTTGCAGGTACTATACTACAGCCATGAACAATATTAATAAATGTGTCTTACAGCCTAGTTCAGATTCACAGGGTAAAAAAGCAGCTGAGAAAATTGTATACATTAAGCAGTGATGAGCATTTCTGAGAGAAATTATCAAAAACCTGTAAATGTGGCCACGATGCCTCCAAGGTGGGCTCATCTTCTTCTGGATCAAATTCATTGCTGTCACTAGGTGGGAGAGTTCTGAATATATTGCAAGATACCTGGAAAGTGAGAAGAAAGAATTATGAGATCTGGTTTTCAAATAGGTACTAGATCTCTCTATGTCTGTACCTACTTCCTCCTCTATCATGGAAGCAGTGTTTCTTGTGCTTGCTATCTGATGAAGTTCTTTAGCAAAAGCACAGGTCTAAGGAACCTGACACTTTACAAATCTCAACACAAGCCTTGCCCTTCTCCGCGTCTTTCTTTTTTCCACAACTATGCTGGCATTACCCAGTCTCCCACCAATTCTGTTTACCACATTCCAGATGTGCCTACCAAGATGTCATTCCCAATCCTGTCAGGCACCAATGAGTTGAGAGCCACGACTGTTTAGGAGTTGCAGGAAATGCTATCAGCACATATTTACAAGTGATTTCATACAAACCTAAGTTACTTCCTGTTATGCAGGGAAAACATGACATCTGATTACGGTCTCATTTATAGAATCACACAATAGTTAGGGTTGGGACTTGTTAAGAATTGTGAGTGCTATTTACACATTAAATGCCTGGACACCTCATGCCAAGTACAGAAATTAGTACTAAACAAAAGCAACAAATAGTATTTGCTCAACACTTAGCCTGCATTTTATTTCATGGTTGTTTCACTTTGCCTAATCTTACATGGACAGATTTTGATGAGATTGCTTGACTTTGTGAAGCTCATGCTGCCAGCAAAGGCCAAACCAGAGTGCTTTCCTGGACGAATTACAGCACTGAATGGAGTGTACAGCTTATTATGCAGCAAATCTGATAAACTACAAACATGTTATAGAGCCTTTTCTGCACTTTGAAAGTGATGTTGTGCCTTCTTTGCACTCTGCTACTGCATTTGGCCTATCTCTAAGCTGTTAATCAAACAGCTGGGAAAAGCAGCATGTTATCTCCTAATCCTGTATATACCTCCTTGTAGTTCAGGCAAACCAAGCTATTTAAAAGACAAAGCTAATATATTCTGCAATATCCTTATTTATTTTTCCAGCTTTTACTCCTGCAAACATTTACAAGTTAGTGTATAAAACATATTTTCAATATGCTGGTAACTTAGTAAGAAAGGACACTTTGAAGCCAAGTGTTCAAAAACAATTCAAACACTGGCAAAAAATGGATTGAAATAGAAAAAGTAAAACTTTACAAAATAAATATTTACAAGAAAACCAGAACAGATTCAGGTACTGCATAAACAGAATGAAACAATAGAAGACTGGAGAAAAGCACACGTGATGCATACCAGTGAAGAATATTCACTGAGTACATGCAAAAGATAAAAGAGAAGTAAGGCAAACAAAGGAGCACAGGAAAAAGAAAAAGAAAACAAAACCAAACCAAACACAAAGAGGTCACATGGGGTTTCTGCACGGACTTCTCTCTTCTTGCCACTAGAGGGTGCATTTCGCTACAGTTACAGTGAAACACACTTTCACAGAAGCCTCCACTGTGTACATATATCTCATGTTTTCAAGTCACGTGGCTTTCAACCTTAACGGATAAAGCTCTTAGTACAGTCTGTGCTGATACTGAACTCTGCTTGCCCTGTGTGCATACCTGCCAAGTGACTACTAATATTTATAAGGAGATACTCTTTTCCTCCCTTCTCCATCCTCTTCCCCTGACTCATTCATTTCTCTCAAGAGCCCCTCATGAAAAGAACTGCTTCAGGAGAGCTCAACTATTCCAGGAATATACATTCCTGAGCTCCTCCTTCTACTATCCCTAATAAAACGAAAAATAAACAAACAAAAGAAGGCACAAAAAGCAGGGAGAGGAGGAAAGTTATCAGAACTGGCATGACAGAGTTCCTGTGTTAACAGCACTCAGCAAAATAGGGTAGATGGCCGAAATGATTATTCCCAACTCAAAAAGGGAAAACATACCTATTGGTGCCTTGGATCTGAACATCTGGGATTCTGCAATACTTACTAAAGTATTTTTGGTTAATGCTTCACATTCAAAAATCCCGGCCTTCCCAGGATTTGGACCAAAATAAGAAACTAGCAAATCCAAAGGCATCCCACAACTATTTTCTTTTTTTCCCTGATTTAAACTACTTGAAACAAAACAGAAATTTTCATGCAAATCTAACCACACATAAATTATTGAAACTTGTACCAAAAGAACAGAGAAAATGTAAGCATTCATCAGCTGTTCTGTTGAGAAACTTCAACAGGTATTGAATTATGGCACAAACAAATCCTGCAAGGAAAAGTGTCTACTTTCAGACTGAACAGCTAAACTAAGACAAATTCCTGTAAGATTTAAATTAAGTCAAACCAAGCCTCAAGCAGTTAGTGCCAGGGCCTTAACAGCATGACAGAAGTATGAAGGGTTCAGCTACAATTCATTAAGTGGCAGCACTGACACCTGAGTCTTGAGCTTGCAACAAAACCAGTATTTCTGGAGAGCACCTATTAAAAAGAGGCCAGTCTCAAGGCAACTCTAAATTAGCTTTTTTGCATAAGAAAATTAACATGCAAGAGTAAATGAACAAAGTAGAATATGGTCCTAGTGTATAGCTTGCTCTCTTTCATTTTCTTTTTTGCATTAGGAGAAAAGATAAGCTATATGAAACCAAAATGCAGATATTCTCCACAGAAGAACAGACAGAACAGGTTATCTTTAAGTGATTTCCCCAGGTTATCATAACTTTAAAAGATAATGTGTGTCATTACTGTTACATTAATCACCACAACACAGCATGATAGCTCATTTACATACAGTGTCAATTTTACAGCATGCTTATCTGAATCAGTAGCCTCTGGGTGGCTGATGTTATAAGCCTCTAAGGGAGAAGTGAAGGCAACAAGATCTTCCATGCATGAACTGCCCAGCTGCACATTAGAGACTTTGACAGCCACCACACAAAGATAGGAATATGCTACATCAACTCTAAAAGAATAATTTTTTCTCAGATTGGCATAAGGTAGCTATTTAGTATTTATCCCTCGGCCCACTCAGCATGCCAAAATTCCTTCAGCTGGATAGCTAAATCATTTCTCTTCTGATGTCTTGTTGGATCATCAAGCCAAAGGACATGCCTGCCAGCCAGCGTATACAGTCCCAGATGATTTGTCTCCCATAGCCAACACAAATGACTATTGATCAGACTGACTTCCATCTTCCACTGGTTAGGAACACCTCCAAGCCTGGATGCTATTTTTGTAAAGCAAACCAGAACTCGAACATCATAGAAAGTTGTATGATGACAGATCTTCTCTGACATCCTCCATTACTGTCCCTTTCAGAAGCAAACATCAAACTGGTGTAGAAAAGTACAGCACTGCTTCCCTGGTATGCAGAATTTAAACGCCCAAGTGCCAGAACAATTTAACAGATCAGTAATATCTACCAACTGGCATTGAATCTAAAATTTCCACGATCAAGTTGGAAATGCCAAAATGACAGATTTTTAAATTCAAGATGCCAGAAGCCTCTATGCTCCATGTCAGTATGACAGCCAGGCACAACTCTGACCAGAAGAAAAATGAAAATGAGTTCTTCACTGTGAGGGTGGTAAGGCACTGGAACAGGTTGCCCAGAAAAGATGTGTGCATCCCATCTCTGAAAGTGTTCAAAGCCAGGCTGGACAGGGCTTTGAGCAACCTGCCTAGTGGAAGTTGTTCCTACTCATGGCAGGAGGGCTGGAACAAGATGAGATTTAAGGTCCCTTCCAACCCAAACCATTCTATAAAAACCTTTCCAGGCTATTACAAGTCAACATCAATTCATTAAAAACAAACAAGATAAGGAAGGCTGCTCTGATACTCCCACGAAGAATGAGCTGCAAATTCTGAATAGATCTGATGACTAGTACCTGGCAATGCAGAACTATGAATATAAAGTAATGAGCTTCAGGAAAGCTTTGATTTTATCACTACATTTATATTTTTAATCACTTTTAGGAAACAAAATACTAAAAAGCTTAAGTCTGAAGGTAGGAATGTTTTGAGATGTCCATTCTCTGTCCCTCACCAGAGTGCTATAAAAATGATGATGCTGTAACAGAAACACTTCACAAATTTAATTTCAGCTCAGCACTCCCACTCTGTGCTGTTCGAAACAAAGATTTTATCAGTAATAGTTTTCCTGAATGGAATCTGAAAACAAACATGCAAGCAGGGAAGCTCAGTATATTAGCTATAAAAAAACCAGGGTAAGTAAATAGCCAATTAGCTCACAGGAAATACCTGTTCTTCTATTATCAATATGTAGAACCATCTAAATAAACCCTGTGTACATATGAAATTGAAAACAAGTATCTCTGCACATGCAATGTTTTAACTACTATGCATAACATACAGTAACAGTAGCATGTAATTAAGTCGCAACATGAAGCCCTGCCAACTAGGAGACAACAATGGTCCATGGAACAGACACTAAACTTGTCCTTCTTCAATGTATTTTTTATATAACTTTTTTAATATTGTTTATGGACTTACACATTTTAGAGCCTGAAATTACTATTGCTGTCACTCAGCTATAATGTCTCTATATAACCCATTGAATTGTTCCCATAAGCTTGACTAAAGTCCATCTTACAAAAGTAACACCTACTTTTATCTTAGAAGATTATAAATGATTCCACCACTCTCCTAAAGTTTTACGACTAATCTAACAACAGCCTTCTTCAGATTTCGAGGTTGAATTTGCCCAATTCCCTGATGGTTCCCATTAAACCATCAGACCTATTTCACATCTGCATATGTGCAGTATATATCTATTTATATGTAGGTATTTTTATACAGACATGGCACTTCTTGACTTCTGTGCTGCTAAATGAAGAGCTAGAGCTTCTGAACCCAGGCAGTTGTTAGTTTCCTTGTTGGTTTACAATCCCACCTGTGCACAGCAAGGATACTGGGGTAGGTATAAAACACCAGAACCTCTCTCTCTTTTTTTCCTGCATGTTGCCATTTTTATTTAGCAATATTCATTCTTTGAACAGTGCACTGTACCAGAAACTCACATTAAGATACTCATGACAGTAATCCACAATGCTCAGGTCCTTTTCTGCACCACTGCTTGCCTGAATACAGTCATTCAAGGCTTAGTATCACAAACCTTCTTTTTGTTCAGCAGCATTACTTCTGACATGGCTGCACTAAACTAACTACAATGGACTGCAAACACAGTCAACAATCCTGATCACAGAGTAGGGGGAAAAAAGTCCTTCTCATCTTTTCTTGATCTTTAAGTCTTCCAAAGATTTAATCAATAACCTGCAAGAATTTAGTTCTATATCAGGGCTCCTTAAACTTGTCAGCCTACCATCACCTACTTCTGTGGTGATAGCAGCTTCCATCCATACAGATGAGCAAGCAGCAAAATTGAGATTTCCTGTTGCCTGACAAGTGCAACAGGAGCAAGTTTGCAGAACAAAATTTCTGATGCTCAGCTGTATGGTCTACAATATGAATGTTTGGAGAGAGGAGTTCTTTCTAGGGATTCCTTGCCCATTAGCGAGTTGGAGAGCATTAGGTACACTCCTAGAGGACACATTTTGTCCAAAATTAACTGAATATTCAAGCCCTAAGATTTCTCTGTCACAAACATCCAAGCGGAGTTAGAACAAATGGGACATCCACTTCAAGAGCACACTCAGGATCTGAGCTAATAGTACCAGCACAGACCCACCCCAGGCAGCACCCCTGGAAACTGCTGAAACTGGAGCTCTGAAATCCCACTGCATCACCTCAATCTGCACCACAACAGGATACCCTACTAGTAACAATCCTGTTCCTCACAACCTCCACGTAACTATAATTTGAGGTGATCCAGGGAACACTTATGTATTTAATGTATTCCCAACTAATTCTATACAACACAGTTTAAAAATTCACAGCAGAAACTCAAGTATTTTGGACAAGTTAAAGCAGGGTACCAGCAGAAGGAGTCCCTCACCTCTAGGGCAGGCATCAGATGAAGTAAAAGCCTGCCAATATCTGAACTTGAACTCTAGACAGCACTACAAAACTCACACTGTCTCAGACTTCAAATTGAAGAACAAAACAAAGCAAACCCCAAGAATACAATCCCCCAGAAGATTCGTACTGTGCTTATCTACAGACACAATGCTTGAAAGGTATTTTAGAAGATGACAAAGCCAAAATGGGGGTGGAGATGTGCACTCCTTAAAAAAAAAAAAAAAAAAAAAGGAAAAAAAACAGAGCAGTCAGCACAAATACTTCTTGGAAAAAGAAAGAAGAAACTGTTTTTCCAGTTTATTTCTTTGTTTTAGACCTAGTAACTGTACTATTATGCAGATAAGGTCTGACGAATGAAAGGCCTATGTAACCAGGATGAGGAATAATGGATACGGGTAAATGTAATTACATACTGTCGGGAAAAATTATTAGGGACAACTACTGCAAGAGGAGCTGCCTCCAACTGATTTTTTGAGAGGAGTACAGAACATCAGGGCCTCTTCTTTTAATAAGCGTTGTGGGTTTTATACAAACTAGGTGCATTAAGAATGTGAATAATACAATGCATCTAAAAGAGGGATTTGCAAATAATACATAAAAGAAGCTAGATTCTTTTCCTGCTTCTATAGAATTGATAGCCCTCACATTAAAGAAAAAATAATAGAAATTAAAACATGATGTGATGCTTATCTTTTTTTTTTTCCTAATTTCCATAGCATGCTTGCTTCATCATGCTGCATCTAGATGACAATTTATAATCCAAGTCCATTTGGGGGTCAATGGACATTGTATCTCCCATTCAGCATTCCACATGGTTTCAGAACAATCCATTCAGCTTCAACTGATTAGAGTTTAAAATGAATTTCTAAAATTTTACAGAATTCCTAATGTTATATAAAATTCATATTATAAAATAAACATTATTTGTAAATCCTTGTAAGGCTGTAAAATCTCATTTACTTCCCTTAAACTTGAAATTACATTCAGCATTATATTTTTAAATCTAATACAAAAACCAACAGGAACATATGCACTTTTTTTTGTTAAATCAAAACAGTAAGATGGAGTATAGGTATATTTGCATAAAAATCTTAATCTAAGAATATTTTAACATTGAAAAGCCTATACAGGATGACCAGTTAGCAAGCAGGGTGCCATACTTAGTCAGAAGCTATAGCTAAAGCTGTAGAAAATTTAAAAATTCAAAATTCCTATGAAATCGAACAGCTAAAACACTTCAAAAAACAGGTTCCTTAAGCCATGGCTTTTTTACATGTTAATAAAAGAGTCTTCATGTTTAACAGGTCTGTCACAAGAACTCCTGATCAGATTCTGACCTCACTTCGGTTGAGACAAACCTGCTGTAGAAAGAATTCAACCATGCTTGTTTTATGTCAGTAGAAAGAAGAAAAATAAATAAATAAATAAAATGCAAATTTGGTATTTATTTGGGTATTCACTTAACCAAGTTCCTTTCACTGTGTATCTCAGCACAGCTTCTAAGGTACAAGACATCTAATATGATGCTTCACTTTGGCTATAGAAATTAGAGTCCTATTTAACTTGATTTGTTGCTACAAAAAAAAAAAAAATAAAAACAACAGGAAGTCAAAGGCATTTCTGCACTTAGAGGAGAACAAAGTAAAAATATCCCATTCTAAAACATGTATCTCAAAAATGTTTCATTAGCCATCTCTTATGGGCTGGCAACCATTCGTGGCTGCTGCATAAACAGCACGGTAAACATCAGGGGTCAGGTTTACAATTTTTGAAGCAGCAATAGGAGAGCTGAAATGCTGCTCACCAACAAAAAAGCTTCATCCAGACTTCTCAGTTTAACAGCTTGTCAATTTTTTCCATCCGATTTTTAAATTGAAAGAAATCAGCTTCTTCAATCTATGTCTTAATACCTAAGAAACAAAAAGCTCTACTACATACACCCTTTAGGATACCACAGATAATAACAAACATTTAATTCATTCAACTACTATTGCTTAATCTACCAGTGATATCAGCATCATTAGTTTAAGCCTCCACATTTTGCTCAGACAGGATCACATTTTAGATTAAGCATCCAATTATTGGCTCATAAAGCCACATCACTGGCATTTCCTTCTTAGCAGAGTGTGGTCTAATTGGCAAGGGCCTTTTTTCCAATGACTAGCCTAATTCTAAAGAATGTCATGTGCCCTTCTAAACAACACATCAAACTGCAGGGGAAGCACACTGAGCAATACCCTCCTGAATAAATCTGTCCAGCTTACAGCTGTTAACACAAATCCCAACTGCTCTTCCCATTAACTGATATTGATGACAGTGACAAGGACACTGCAAGCTTGTTTTGGTGGTCATTAGTAAATTCAATTTCATTCTCTTAAAAAAAACCAGTAACATGCCAAACACTTGTGCATATATCAAGCTAAAGACAAAGGTTTAAAGAAGCACAGGTTGACAAATAGCCAAATGATTTCACATTTAGCTACATACAGCATCATATTATATGCTCAAAAGAACAAGATGCAAATATATGATATTACAATTAGGGATTAAGGTTTTAATGCCATGAATTTTAGATAATTGGCAGTAAAAATATTGAGGAGTTGTTATGCTGGTTACCACAAATGACTTTTTCAAATCTTTATAACGTAACACCACTACGTTTTAGAAGTAATTAAAAATTTCACTTTCTGAAGAACTTTACAGGCAATCTTTCTCTATTCTAGCATCTATAAAGCCAAACTCCTTTTGGGTCATAAACAGAGAGGACTAATATAGAAAAATGTTATAAAATTTTAAACGCAAAAAAAGGCTCTTCCATGGATACTATATTTTCTGACATTTTAGATAATTAAGATAGGAAAACACTTTTTAGTCATTAATACTTCTTTACAAATACTATTAACTTTTAAAATATCAGCTTCAGACTGGTGTACCTTTTCTTATGCTCTTAAATGACTAAAAAACTCACAAAACAGCGTCTTTCTTCCCCTGTTTATAGTACTTCACCTCCAAAAGTTCACGTGAAGCCCAGAGGACCAAGCACGAAATATTAATTCCTGAATTCAAAAACACTACACATAATAGGGAGGAGACCTTCCAAGGGGACAAAGAACACTTGTGCTCCATTTTGATAATTTTTAAGATAATGTTTTTTCAATCACAACACTCCTGTGGCAATTGTGGCAGGCAAGTCCACGGGGACACTCATTTGCTCAGGACATAGATACTGCTGTTCTCTTTACTATCATGACAGATCTGAGACTACCAGTGTGACAGCTCCTTTGTAAACACAGTTGGAGACATAGATGAAAATCCACAAAAACAGATAAAGGCAGCCGCTGCACTCATGAAGTCAACTGTGCGCAGTTGAGTCTCTCTCAGTATGCAATTACTAGCACAGCTCCTCTTGAAACAAGAATATGTACTTCCTGAAAAAACAAGTTACATCAAACATCATGCTTCAGAACAAAGTGACTAATGCTGTCTCTTCACCAGGCAATATGTACTGAGAACTTCTTTCATACAATATTAGAAGTCCTACCTTTCCCTCTAGGGCCTGTATAACTGAAGTCATTGTGATGGGGAAGTCTTGCTTTTATAAGCAAAAACCAGGAGTTAAAAAAACATTTTTACCTGTAAAATACAAAGGACCTACAACCCACAAAAGCCCTGATGATGTGGTTCAGTAGAAACACTTCATTAGCATTCACTGGCATGACAGATAGAAATCATTCATGAGTTTGCCATGGATTCACTCTCACAAATTCAATTCCAGAACACAGCATTCTACCGACACAGAATACAACCACCAATGTGTTTTTCCAAGAGCACATGCAGCAAGAACACTGATGGCTGCAACAGGCACTCCAACTTTCCAATTTACAGGACTCCGACTTTCCAATACACCTGGGTCGGAGCAATCCCAGGCACAGCTACAGGCTGGACAGAGAAGAGATTCTCAGCAGCCCTGCGGAGAAGGGCTTGGGGGTGTTGGTCAATGAAAAAATTAACATGAGCTGGCAGTGTGCGCTTGCAGCCCAGAAAGCCAACCGTATCCTGGGCTGTGTCAAAAGAAGCGTGACCAGCAGGTCAAGGGAGGTGATCCTGCCCCTCTACTCAGCTCTTGTGAGACCTCACTTGGAGTACTGTGTACAGTTCTGGCGTCCTCAACATAAAAAGGACACGGAACTGTTGAAACAAGTCCAGAGGAGGGCCATGAGGATGATAAGGGGACTGGAGCACCTCCTGTATGAAGACAGGTTGCGAAAGTTGGGGCTGTTCAGCCTAGAGAAGAGAAAGCTGCATGGAGATCTCATAGCAGCCTTCCAGTATATGAAACGCGGGCCTATAGGGATGCTATGGATGGACTACTCATTAGGGACTGTAGTGACTGGACGAGGGGTAAAGGGTTAAAACTTAAACAGGCGAAATTTAGACTGGATATGAGGAAGAAGTTCTTTACTGTTAGGGTGGTGGAGGCACTGGAATGGGTTGCCCAGGGAAGTTGTGAATGCTCCATCTCTGGCGGTGTCCAAGGCCAGGTTGGACAGAGCCTTGGGTGACATGGTTTAGTGGGAGGTGTCTCTGCCCATGGCAGGGGGGTTGGAACTAGATGATCTTACGGTTCTTTCCAACCCTGACTATTCTACCATCCTGTAATAGTTTCATCAACACACAGGTGTCCGTTGCAGGCTGAAGTTTCTTGCAAAATTTAAATATTAGGACTTTCTCAGGAAATCCTTAAGGGAAAAAAGCATGTCCATTTCCAAAACTATTTAGGTATCTTTATATTTATTCAAACAAAATAAAATAACCCATGTCTGGGCAGTCAAGTGCCACGGAGCAGCCAGATAGACTTGAGAATACTGTCAGTCCTCCCCTGCTTAGGTACCTTGGCACTAAAAAGGAAACATAGCTTGAGCTCAGCACTGGAGCACAAGTGCAAGGCAGAAGCAGGAAATATGAAAGGCATGATGCAATGAAAGGATCAGGGGAGTACTGAGAAAAGACAGAACAGTATTCCATCAAACATTAGCTAAGCTGAAGCTGGAACTCTTGAAGCTCCATTAGCACGTATCTGTAAAATCCAAAATTCAAATGGTATCTTTACTTCCAATGACTCCTCCCTATTGTAGTTACAGACTATTTGAAGAAAATTATTTAGAACTATGTTTTTTCAAACTATTTAGGCAATGCATCACTTCCTTAAGATAAAAGCTGGTTTATGAATAATCATAAATGACTGCAAAGACAGTTGGACAAACAGCAAAGATGTGTTGCGTGTCTTCTGAAGTTCAAGTTCAGATTGCTTCATAGGTTATGATTCATGATTCAAACTGAAATTTATGAGCAGTTACAGATCAAATTCTTCCTTCTTGGGACCCAACAGACAATACTAACTTGCAGCATCTTTTTTCGACAAATATTGCTGCAGTAAACAACTATAAACAAAGTCAATGTCAGAATACAACATCAATAACAGAAACACTAAAATAAATACCAAATTATCCCAGGAGGTGAGTCTGGAGGCATCTACTACACACAGAAAAAATACCTGATTTTATTGAAGTTACCTGTGCACCAGTGTCCTGTCTATACAAAGGGTATTATATAGTATACAAGCAAGATTAAGCTAATGTTTGCAAACCCTTTAGATACTACAGTGCAGCACCAGTGGAAGAAATGAGCAAAATAGCAGTAATTCTGTATTCAGACTGGTATTTGAATGATGCATTAGATCACATGCTGAATAAAACAGCACAACAGACTGAAAACAGTTCATTCAAAACACTGGGCCAGTACAGAAAGGAGAAAGGGAGGGTGAAGGAAAAGTAGAAGAATCTGGTCAGATAATTACAGGCTTTCTGACAATGCACACACACAAAGCAACCATATCAAGATTTTTCTATACACCCTTAACTCTGTTTTATTTTTCTTCATTATTAGCTGATTGATGGTTCTGTTACTATTTACAGCTTTTAAATTTCAGACAAACAACACAGCATGTGTCCATGTGTGTCAGAAAAGAAACAAGGAGTAAAATCTATTCATGTTTTCAAGCTTACAGCACATAGTGGTTTCCATGATCACATACTACCATTAGGAAACCAGCATCACCAGATTTATAAGTAATTAACTGTGTTTTCATTTACATAACTGGTTATAAGGGTTCTGTACAGTAGTACAGAATAAACATTATGAAAGCAGTGACTGATTTTGCCAACCAAAATGAACGTTCCTCACCCTATAGCTAGCACTTGTTACTGCTTCCATTTTTATATTGAAAATACTATTATTTTACAACCTATATATACAAGGTATGGTTTTATTACCACATAATCTTACTCACTCTAACAGCAGCTACAATTAATCCACATAATACAACCAGGAAATTTCCACACTGACCCTATACAACATTTTTAGCATTTATTCTTTAAAAATCATTACCTGTGTATACTTCAGGCTATCTCACCCTAAAGTACACTCTCAAGACCATGGATAAATTTTAAAGAAAAACATTACATTATTTATACTGGAGTAGGGGAAAGGGTGGATAGATGGGGAAGATTTGAGGAACGCTGATTTTACAGCTGCTCTTTCTCCATCAAGAAACAATCCAGGTTTCCTTTCATGCATTTGTGACACTGTAAAACAATCCAGGTTTCCTTTCATGCATTTGTGACACTGTAATAACCATCATCTACTTGATTTTAATTAAGAATATATGAAAATTAATATCTTTCTCTTTGGAGAACTATCCCCAAGTGATGTCTACTAGAAAAAACAAACCAAAGGCCTCGTTTAATCCACCTACTCCAGAGTTCAATTTCGCCCACAATGCGTAACTGGAATTGCAAGTGGATTTAAAGAGACCATGAGAAAGAAGGAACTCACCATTCTAACTACTTCAGGGTAAGTCTGCTCTGTCAAACAGCCTCTGCTTATTGTAATGTAGTCCACCAGTTCATTAAGAGTGGAGCGCTTGTATTCTTTCATTTTAAGGTCTGAAAGCGTGTCCATGAAGTCAAAAATGACACAGCACTGTTGAAGTTTCTTTAGGAACAGTTCAGGCTGCTCTGAAGATGGAACGTCTATGAAACAAGAAAGGAAATCTTTGTGAGTCTGGCATTTTATTATACAAAACAGGATTTCTTTTTGAAGATCAATTTCAAAGGAAAGCAGCATTCATATATTTTTTGTAAAAGAGAGCTCAGATTAACAAACAAATCCCTTATAGAAACTGCATTACTATTGTGTGTTTCAGATCTTGAACAACATGCTGTAGAAGTAATTTAATCATCACCTGCTGTTATGAAAAAAAAGTTCACCAAAAAAGTGCAGGCTGAAGCAGCAAATACACATACAAAAGCATTCAAGACGTAATTCTGCGATATACTACTGTTTTCACTGAAGGCTGACCACCATTGATAACTTACACTCTGAAGAAGGATGAAGGAATTGTCAAACAGATCAAGCTTGATTAATTTATATTTCTAAACACCCTATATGAATATGCATAAATATCTACATGAATACACAGCAAGACTATAATTCTGCAAACAAGTTTTCAGATTCAATGATTACTCCAATGTTGATACTTTCCATGGCAAAATTAATGTTACTGAAACACAGTAAGGACTATTTGCTGTACTATGAAGACATAATATACAACCATAGGGATATTTTCACAGAAAAATAATGATATGTGCTTGACCAGGAAAGTAACAAAATGCACTACTTACTACTTTTGCTCTGTTTTCTTAATTCTCAGCAAATAAAAGACTTAATAAAATAGGAAAAGGAATGTAAACTTCCTCATGGTCTGTTAGTCTACCAAGTGCATCAAAACAGCACACACAACGCTTAGTTTATCCAGCATTCATGTACACAACGGCTAACAGCAGCAGAAAGCTGCAGAAATTAAATACAAACTTCTACTCTGAAAGTATGCTCTCAAACTAGAGGGCACTTCACTTCCTTTGGTCAACTTTCTAAAGGCACAAATACCCTGTCATCACCAGAATCCAGCAAATTACCTTCCAAGACACAACATGTAAATGAAAACTTTTGCTGATTTCAGCCAGAAAATTTGAATAGTAAAGAATCAATGTTCATTTCCTGAAACTTGTACATACTTATAAAAACCCAGCCTAAGACAGAACTTCTTATGGCTGACACAAGAGTATGTCAAGTTAAGGAATATGTGTCAAACACTGGAAACTGTTAGTAATTGTGTAGTAGTTTTAAGGACAAAGTACCATGAATCTGTTCTAATTAAAACATACACAACAGTTACTAGTTTGAAGCTCAAAAGACCTATGAAATATTACAAAATCATAGTATACAGTTCCTAAAAAGTACTGATAGTGACGCAAGGACCCCAAGACACTTCACATCAACTCTCTGCATTACTTAAAACACTGAAAAGAATAAATATGGACTACAGTATAAATAAAGATGCTACATGCTTTCTGACCTGACATAATGAAGTACAATAGTTTATTCAACCTTTTTCTGCTTCAATGATAGGATTCAATAGGCTGTGCAAATTGCATCCCACAAAAAACAACCAGGATCTGGATAAAGTTTAATTGATGGTATCAGGCAATACACACCAATCTCTTATTCATTAAGGCTTGGGTAAGCTCTGCAACAGCTGTGTCCAAGGGAAATTAATGAGGAGGAGGGAAGCATTATAGTTATGACACCACACTTCATATCATCGGAATTGTTCACCCCATGTTCCCAAAGGAATGATGGAACATCTGTGGCACAGAAGATGGAATTGATCCTACAGAATCCCAACAACAGCAGCTATGCAAGAAAACAATCTTCCCCAAACACCTCTGGAAAAATGAAGGTCCCAAAACCAGATCACTCTAAAGTTATCCCACTGGCCAGTTCTCTTGCACAGGTTCAAATGCCTCACAGCAGGCAGTGGGGAAAGCTAAAATGAGCCAGAGAGTCAGAGAGACTCATTAGCCTTCACTCATTACAAAACCCGACGACTTCTGTGAGCAGCCCCTTCTAAGGTTACAGCCCCACAGGAGATAAAGGGCCTGGGGAAGCAAAGTACTTGTGACTGCTTTCTTGACTACCTGCCTTCAAATAATATAAGAAAGTAGAGCGGACTTCAAAATTCACTATTATTAGCATGCAGGCAACAGTTAATCAATTAACAATTTCTTTCCAAAGCCAGATTATAAATACAAGCTGAAAAAAGAAGAACAAGAGGGTGAAAAAGGAGAGAGAGAAAAAAACTGCAATTACTCTTCAAGAGTATTATTTTTAATTCTAGCTTTCATTCTTTCCTATACAATCCATAATCCATCACAGAACTTGACAACACACAAATGGTACCAATAAAATCTATGATGCTACATGAACATTGCTTTAGTTCCATTGTTCTACATGGCTTTCATGCATTTACTTTGACCAACAAGAATATCATGGTCAAAATGAAAAATAGGTTGAAATCAAATGGGACTCCATTAAGACACAGTTCACCACAAGTGACAACCAAACTCATACGACTCAAGACAGCACCCGTTTTAAGGTAGGGTCGGTATTAAATAAAAATTTAAAAATTATTAAAACAATAAAATAACTAATAAAAGTTTGTTTTCATTTTTCCTCCAGTTAAGTGTCTGGAGGTGTGGGAACAGAATGAAAAATATAATTAAGTTCTTCTCAAGAAAAACCACTCTAGAGCAGTAGATGAAATTCACTATGTGAGCTACAGTGGTAAAACAAAAAAATAAACCCAATCATAAAACCCCACAAACAGCGAATAAAAAGAAAAAAAAACACCAAAGTCCCACGAAATAAAACCCTGCTAATCAATTGTTCTGGTCAGATCTGTTTTTCTTCATTAAGCAAGCTGCCATTTACAATAAAAAAAAAAAACTGCAAGAAATATCACACAATATTTCTCATTGTTCTTGGGGATTCAGGGTGCCACCACATGCCTCTGCTTTTCTACTTGGAAACAGCAAAAGTATATGAGTGTAAAATTTAAGGGGTCCTAATGGGCACAGCACAAGAAAAGGGCATCAGAAATCAGTAAAAGCAGCACTCCGTGTTCCCAACCTTCTCACAGAGACCATGCTATTAGTTGGCTTGGTTTTGGGGCGGTTCTGTGTTTTCTTGTTTATTTGTTTGTTGGGGGGGTGGGAGGAGGAGAGGGTTTGGGTTTTGTGTGTGTGTGTGTTTCACAGCTGTACAGACCTTATCAAAAGATCACTAAGAGTGGACTTCCCCAGCCATCCTCTCTTGCTATTTGGAGCAGGAAGCACACTGGTGCTTGGGGTACAGACCTATTGAGCTCCATAGCAGAGCTGAGCTCCTTAATGCAATGACTTTAAACAAAACGCGCAGTTCCTTTCAGATGTTCACAGTTTCCGGATGAAAAACAGCAAATAATTTTCTTCTCAGCAGAAGCATACTCAGAGCTTTCAATGAATTCTGCAACACTTTATTCTTGCACTAAGAGGCAGCCAAACATTTAGGGCCCAAAATTTGACAGCCTGCAATATTACATTGTATCTACTTTAAGTTGAAAGAACTGAAAACTCAGCAACTGCTCTTATAAATCTGTGTAAATACTGGTGATACTTCAATAATCTAAAAAATTAAATTGAAATGACACAATTAAGTGGTGTGTGTGATTTATCTCAAATGTACAGAACAGTATATATTTATTTATTAAAATAAAGATTTAAAGAAAGATAAACTTTCATCTGGATGACTGTGAGAACTTCCCTCATTTTCATAAGGTCTTTGCTACAAGTTAATTTTCAGTCTCCTCAGTTTTCTTTTAGCCACTGAAACCTATACAGAGCTTTTGAAATACACTGCATATTCAAAGATTGAAAGAAAACTTAGTGAAAGCAAGTACTAATACATTGAAACAATGATAATCAAGAGAGCATCAGAGCCTTTAACAAAAGCAATTCTTTCATAAAGTTACCAGGAAAATTGTCTGAAAACAGTGTAATTTTTTTTTAGACATGGACAAACAACTGTTACTACAAGGGCTGAAATACTCATTCTAAAATGGCCAAAGCAATTCAGTCTCCCTTAATAGCCTTTTTCAAAATAATCCTAATCCGAGCAGCCTATTCCTTCTCATCAGCCATCTCTGCAGTCTCTGCCTTCTGCATCTTTTATCAAATAAAGAATAAAACTCTGACACCATACTACTCCTGCAAATCTCCTACATGCATAAAAAATATTCATGTTTAGACTACATTCATATTTTAATAGATCTTATTTAGAAGTAAATTATTTTAGATCACAAAAAAATAAAACTATGCATTAGACCAGCAAAACCGCATATACAGAACTGAGCTACGGTTCTCCTCTCAGGGGTAGTTAAAAGCCAAGTATGGAGAGAAACTAAATACCTGGATCAGTTCCCTGATCCACTTCAGCCTATAGTTCTCCAGTGAAGGGTGTAATGCCAAGAAGTGATGATGGGGGAAGGGACCAAGCTGCTTAAAACCAGCACAGCAACTGTAAGGAAAAGGCCCAGGATTGCATACACAAGAGATAAGAGGGCTTTGAATTAGAAGAGGACAAATAATGCAGATCACATATAAAATATTAAGCTAAACTAGGATATGCTCACAAATTATACCTTGCACTCATATACATACTATCAAACAGTTATTAACCGTTAAAATTAAAATGTCCTCAGAATAAACTACTGCTTCCAATATGTAAGTTACTGCTATTAATCAGCTTGAAGGTGACATCTGCGTAAGGAACTAGCATCACTTTCTTGTTTGATAGTAAAAGCAACCACCACATTAAGCATGAAAAATAATAACATACAAACTAAACCCAAAGTATGTCCAGAATGTGGGACAGTGAGATTAATACAAACTTTTTTACTCACATTAATTTTAAGAACCCCCTTACAATTTCACAGCACCTGAGGACTTCATATTCAACTGCCTCTGCCCACTGGGATTCATTCTTTCCCTACCAACTTAATGGCAAAATAATTCCCCAACTTTTCTTCGGTTTCCATATCTTCCAGTTATTAAATAAACCTAGGACTACCATTTTTGTAGTTGACTAAAATTTCCTTCTGACAAAAAAGCCCTAAAAAAAGCCAGCTGCTCCCATTTTGCTGCCACTTGCCAAGGTACCAACTTAAACACTACCAGCTACTGAAGCAAGAACCTATCTGAACAAAGCAGACAGTAGTGCATAGATGTTCCAAACAGGTCACTATGAAGATTCTATTTGGTAAGAAGATAATTTTTTAGTTTTTATTCAAATAAAACTTGCAAATTTGAATTTGAAAGCCTTTTGTCTGCTTTGAGAAGCTGACTTCAAGAGAAGGTCTAGAGATGCCCAGCTCAAAGCTTTCACTCAGTCAAGGTCCTGTCATACAAATACCCAAGTACATAACAAGCCACATTTTTATAAGCCACTTTTTTCAGTAGAATATTGGTCTTAAAATGCCAAGAAGTACAAATGTTTGCCCTCTCTTACACATACTTCTTGAGAAAAGTAATCACTATCGTGATTACACTCATTTAATTTTCCTGACTGGCTGTCAATATTATGAATGCTGTGTGAAGTCCACAATCATTCATTTATAATAGGTCGCTTTTTCAAAGCCGTTTTCTCAAACCATTTTCTCTACTTAATAATTATACAGGCAGGGCAGTAGTTAAGCACTGTGTTCAAAATACATAGTCTAACCACTACCAGCATCATTCACTCAGCAATAAATATAGTGGGACAAACTCAAGCTGACTTTCATGAGTGAACGTGCACAAAACGATAAGCACAAAATGAACATACTGCTTCCAGCACATTCAAAATGCACTATTAGAAGTGCAACACAGGACATACTCCACAAGTTTTCCTGATAAACAGTGTTTCTCCAGATAGCCAAAGTTGAGAATTAGTTCTCTGACCATAAATTTCTTCTGATCAAGTCAGAAAATAATTCTCACCAAGTGTGAGTCTCCTGGATAATTTCACAGGGGTCCTAGATACTACAAATCCCTCCACTGTTTGCAAATGCTCCCCAGCCATTTCACAGAGGTTTTCAACAAACATCATTTACTAGGATGAGTAGTCTGAAAGCAGTGATCCAGCATTTGATCTGAGTGCCCTGAGTGCATGGAGCAGCATAACAAGCAACAGGGGATATTCCTTATTAGACATATACACTGCCAAATTTTATAGCATAGATATACTTTTAAATATATTAATCAAAATTCTGCCTTTAATCATGTATGTAAAATCTGACAAGCTTCAGCAACTTAATAGAATGCATGGATGAAGGGCTGCTGTCTCCATTACAAGACTAAGAATTAAAACTAAATGGCCAATTAAAAAAGAATTTCAATAAAACACATTTTAAAATCACATACTTTTTAATTTTGTTGAACTTTAATTACACTTTTTTCCTACTTCCACAGCAGCCAAAGTGCAGGCAACAGTTTAAGCCTCCTCCTCCTCACTTTCACCTGTATGGCTCAATCCAGAGCCACAGCAGCAAAGATTTCAGTGAAAAGGCTCCTTTAGGCTAGGCTTTGTCAATCTGTGACCAACACTTGCTCATCCCACTACAGACTACACCAGCGGTGTGTGTGCTGTGAATATCTTTAAACCTGGAAGCGAACAAAGACCACAAGCTTGGTTGTCAAAGCTACTGATGAGCCACAATAAAGTACTATTACATAGAAAGTACTGTTACATCCATACTTGTTGCAAAAAGACTGTATTACTGCAAATTAGCACCAATGATGTGTCACACACAAGTGAGTAGAGAGCTTCCAGGGTGCACTCGATTTTAAAGGTTTGGGTTCTCTTACTGATCGCTAACCCAACATGATGAATCCATTATGAAGCACAGCTATATCAAACACCTAGGATAATAATAAGCAATCAAGTAAATGTACTTGAATTCATGAGCAAGTAATGGAAGACAAGATTATCAGGGTATCTGGGTACACCAGTTGTTGCTCTGGGTCCCACAAAAATACTCAGAAGAGTTTTGGTAGTATACAGGGTCTACCACACTGGTACTAATAATAACCACTTAGTAGTAATCGTGTCTTGTCATAGTTAAGCAGCAATGCCTTCTTCCACAGGTAAGCTTACAACACTTTTCAACCCCTCCTCACAAGTTCTTAAATGAATGGGAAGATTTAGATTAATAGAGTAACCCAAGACAAAGTTTACCTATTCTACCTACAAGTATGTTCAAGCCAAAATCATGAAGGTCAAAGAAAATAACAGAGAAGGTATGGAAAAGGACTGAGATTATGATAATTTTAGAGAAAAAAAATGATGGGACAAAAGCATGTAAATGAGTGGACCAAAAGAGGTGGAAGAACAGCAAAGCACCTGTGAGTATTGTGACATGGGAACAGAATGGGAAGCCAAAGAAGGCAGAGCAACAACATAAAGTATTAAAAGATGAAGAGGGAAAAACAATGAGGTAGAGCATGAGCAGAAAGCCTGTAAAAGACAGAGAGTAAAAAACTGTTCACAGAATAGGTAACACAAAGAAAGTCGTAGAATATTTTAAAAGGAAAAAAACAGGAACTCAAAGTGATTAAGCAAACAAGAATGAATTAGTAGTTAGGGGCTAGATTTGATTAAACATCTGCATACCTGGAGGTTCTGACACTCTGTGACATCTTTAATACATCCCATTATACTATTTATGGTTAAGTGTGCCTAGACATCAAATGAACACTTATTTCATAGCCCCAAGCTGATCACAGGTCTTGTAGGTTGCTTTCTCTCTGCTCCCTCTCTCCCAAATTTTTACTATTATTTCAAAAACAATCATTAGCAATTTTTGCCTTTAAGGGAAGCAAAAAGGCAGGCAAGAAAACACAGAAGTGTCATTTCAATTTCAAAAAATGAATACGTGGCATAAAATCCCAAAATAAGACAAAAATACCTTGCTGAAACACCCAGAGATATTGTGGCCAATTTTCCTGGAGTGACTCAAGGATTTTTGTAGTGGCTCAGAAAGTTTACGCTAGATAAGTAGGTTATTACTGAATTGCACTTCTTCCACACAAGCTAACCTTTACTCAGAAGAGTCAAAGTCACTAGGTTTGTTGAACAGTCACTAGAGAGAGCTGCTGCCCATGTTTGTCATGTCACTTAGGAATACCGACCTGCCATATAACTTCTGCCTAACCTTAAACCTAATCCTCTGCCATTAGATGTGAAAGACATAATTGTTACTTTTCAAAATCTTCTCCAAGGGAGAGGGGAAAAAAAAAACCAAACCAAAAAAAAAAAAATAAAACAAAATAAGAACAACAAACCCCAAACCAACCAAACAATAAAACCCCTGTTTGTCTTCTTTCCACATTTGTATAAACATAAGCATACCTATACTTATAGGATTTGTAGTTGTTTTGGTTTTTGTTCATTGGTTGGTGTTTTCTTAGGGATTTTTTAGGCACTGACCTGTTAATTTAGTATACCGGCTTGTTTTTTTCACCATGCCTAGCTATGCTGGAAGACAACACTAAAACCCACTTCACCAGCTCCCAGAGCTATGTCATAACATCCTTAGTCTAAAAATCAAAATATCCACAAACTTAAAAGATCCCTGATTTCTAACATAATGCTCCATTACAAATAAAAAACTGATTATACATGAAAAATCTTTGTAGTTGGATTTTCCGAGACTCCAGGATTAGCAAGCATTACTCTTTACACCTTTGCTCAATTCTAGCTGATAATGCCTTCAGTGCTGAACCTTCTACTGGTTCCTTTCAGCTCTTGAAGGGGAGCTGTACATCAGAACTGTAGGTAGAGCAAATGTAAACCTAAACCAAGCGGAACTTACCCAGCTGCTCAGCTCCTCCACCCTAAGCAGAAGACCAGAGACAGGGACACAATGTAAACAGAGCCATCTCAGTTTTCAAAGTGATTTCTCAAATTACAGCATAGAGTAGAGCTACACAATAGCAACTCTGTTCCACTGCGTCACCCTACTGCTATCTCCCTTTCCTTTAAAACCACCAACAGTCCTTCAGGCTGGTTTTCAGTGAAATTTTAACTGCTTTGCTAGTCTCTAGGACCCTGCCATCCTCCATCCGTTCCTAAGTTCTTAGCAGAGCACTGGAATCCCAAATGTTAATAGAGACACAAGCCTCAGCTCATTACTTTAATTTTGTTATGCTGTGCTTTTATCACTTTTATCTTACAGTTTGTTTGGAGAATGATGGATTACACTGCAGCTCCAACTTTCTCTGGCTACATCATGTGGGTTTTTTGGGTTTGGGTTTTTTTGGTTTCTTTTTTTTTTTTTTAGGGTTTTTGTTGTTTTTTTTTTGTTTGTTTGTTTTTTTTAATGTAAATTAATGGCAAATATCACAAAATTATAAGACCAGCAATTTATAATGAACACCTCATTATTTCCCTTGTGAAAGCCCAGCTAGAGTACTGTGTTCCACTCCGGGGCCCCTAATGTAAGAAGGATGTGGGCATGCTGCAGCAAGTCCAGAGAAGGCCACAAAGATGATCAGAGCTGGTGCACCTTTCCTATGGAGGCAGGCTGAGAGAGCCGGGGGTGTTCAGTCTGGAGAAGGCTCCAGGGAGACCTTACAGCAGCTTCCAGTACCTAACGGGAGGGCTACAAGAAAGCTGAAATGGGACTTCTGACAAGAGAATGTAGTGATAGCACAAGAGGAAACAGCTTTCAACTGACAGAGGGGAGATTTAGATTAGATCTTAGGTAGAAGTACTTCCCTGGAGGATGCTGAGGCACTGACCCAGGCTGCCCAGAGAAGCTGTGGCTGCCACATCCCTGACAGCGTTCAAGGCCAGGCTGGACAAGGCTATGAGCAACCTGGTCTAGTGGAAGGTATCCCTGCCCATGGAACTAGATGATCTTGAAGGTCCCTTCCAACCCAAACCAGTCTATGATTCCAGGTTCCTTGTACAGCAAGAAATATAAAACCCAGAATAAGGTTTAAAAATTCCAGGCTACTAAGAAACACCTTTGCAAAAGAGGCATGATGGCCTGCTGAACAGGCAGACAGAAGAATCTGAAGATGATTGTCTTCCTTTTCATAAGATTCTTATCAGATCACTTTTGTGGTTTTTTTTTTCTGCATGACATGGGAAGCTTCTGTATTCTAACAATCATTACATATAAGAACACAAACATGTTACAAAAGGCTTAGTTACTTTCCATTCTAACTGGAGTCACACGGCAGAGCAGGATTTGCACTGGAATTTGTTTAGTGCATTAAATACATAACAAAATAATGATTAATAATGTATGTGTACATGCTTCCTAGGAGATAACACTAAGACCCATTTCATCATTTCCTAGAGCTGTGTAACAAAATCCTTAGTCTAAGAATAAAAATCTCCACAAACTTAAAGATCTCTGAATTTTAACATCATGCTCTATTACAGACAAAAAACTGATTCTACATGAAAAATCTTTGTAGTTGGGTTTTCTAAGATTCCAAAAATTACACCTTGCTGTGAAACTGCCATCCTTCCAAATCACAGGTTAGGGTTGGAAAGGACCTTAAGATCATCTAGTTCCAACCCCAAATAAAAATATGCAGCATTCATTTTGCTCGAACTACAGAGTTGCTCTATGAAATTCATGCAGAAATACTTTGACACTTAAAAAAAAAAAAAAAAAAAAAAAAAAAAAAAAAAAAACAAAAAAAACCTGAACCAAGAGCACAGTAAACCAAAAACATAACTCTCATCAAAAAGTGGCCAGAACCAGTGTCAGGATTGCTACTCTGCTTGGTACTGACACACTAATTTATCCCAGAAGTCACAGGAGTACTTCATTCCCCAGTGGAAGAAGTAATTAAGTGAAAGCTATTCTACAAACACAACCCACTAAGAGCTCAAGCTTATATTTAAAAATATTTACATTTATTAACTTAAATAATATAAATACATAAAATATAGATTTCTCTAACCCTATTTATACATTGAGAAGAGTTTAATTGAACCCTGAAAACATAACTTCCATTCCCTTCTCATTTGGTAGTATAAATTTAGTCTAGAACATATTCTACTCTATGCTAATATACCACAATAGTCTCCAAGCATTTTCCAGTAATGCACTACACAATCCAACTGTCTGTCATTAGTTTGCTCTCATTCTTTCCATAGAAGGAGCAATGTTTGTAATGGATTAAGAATTTTATGATTTTATGGAACTACACATGTGTAAGATGCTATGTTTGTGAAAGAAAAAGACAGGATTTAATAAACATACCCCAAAGTTATGACAGAAGACGTGGAAACAAGCTGGGAATTCAATCTAAAGTCCCAAAATGGACCCCCCTGAAAGCTCAACTTCTTACACACATTTCCTCTTCGCTGCAGAAACTCAGGCACAACAGAAGGACAAAATTACTTGGTTTGGCTTTCATTATTCATTCAGTCTTCTAAATACTAGTTTCAGCCCACTAAGATACTCCAAGATTAGAATCAACACCTCAAGCTGGATTCCAAATGTATGCCAAAAGACAAGCTGGGGTTGCAGGGCATGATGCATGTGCAGCAACATGTCCCTCAGGAATACAAGTTAAAGCACTCCCTGCTCATCTCCATTTCCTGAGCAAAAGAATCTAACCCCCACTACATCCTGGCTGAGCCACAAGGAAATGCAGGAAAACCTGAAAGTATATCCTGATCACACTGAAATGACATCTTTTTGACAATTTTGAAACTAGAAAGCATTATTCAAAAGATGCTATATGAGGACTTTGCACCCACAAGCAAACTAAATGGTTTCTTTTTCAAAAAAGGTGGTTACCACATCATTCCCTCCTTCAAGATATGTTCCTTGCATAAGGCCTTCCAGTGCTTTGGTTTGCTCAGCTGCCCTGTGATATGGTCATTTGTAAGGCTCAAACTGTTACTCAGTGCCTCATGACAACAACTCAAATTAGTCAAGGTCTTTGTTAAGGGAACACCCTTCTCATTGCCAAGCCCAGCAGACCTGTCAAAATAACAGAAAACAAGTAACATATTTTATTTTGCTTTTGTAGTTATTGTAGATTGTCTTAGCTTTCCGAGTGCACAGAAATACATTCTCATTCTAGACCATGTCTACAGCAGCCTCTTCAGGTTATTCAGGATCTGGAAGAATTCACCAATAGAAAGGAAAAACATGACTTTATATAATTCTCCCCTATACCTTGTCAGGTTAAATCTGTGTTATGCTGGAAATTTTATTTGTAGTATCTTTACATACGTCTACATAAGAATACCAGCTGTCCCTTTAAAAATCAGTATCTCCTCTATCACAGAATGGCTCAGCTCAGTTTTAAAGAAATGGAAATGAGAAACTCATTTACTAGTAATTATCATTCACCTTTAGAGTCCACTGCTGTTATACCTAAACCAGGTATTGTTGCTAAAACTTAGAAACTTGACTGACATAAGAGTATTTAGGCCACTTTTCTACCTTTTAAACAGCAACCTTACTTTTGCTGCTGAGATCCTAAACAGGGTAGACATTTTATCTCCCCAATGCAAGGTTCTAGAGAACAAAGACCTCCTTTCTGAATACCTGTAATTGTCTAAAGAACCACCCTTATCATCACCTTGCATTACCATAACATGCATGGATGTTTTTCTTTACTCTGACTTCTTCCAAAATCACTGAATTTTAAAAATGCAGTTTTCTTTTGGGAGAATATATTTACCTGCATGCATACACGTCAGTCATATGGATTTTGTGCCTCAGAAATGCCACCTGCTACTGAACAGACAAATCTATCACTGGGCCTTGGCAACTGAAGTGAATTTCTCTAGATTACTTAGCTGCTCTGAAATAGGAATACAGGTCTACAACAGCATATCACCTTCAAAATAAATTTTTGAACCATTACAAATAAAGAGTTTTGTATTATGTTCTTAAAATTCATAAACAAGTTTGAGAAAATTGAAAAATACAGAGACTACAAGGTTATGTCACACAACTAATATAATCACAGGTATTGCTTGGCTGTGCTTAGCAAAGTCACTTAACAAAACATTTTTAGTTTAAACTGTTACAAATATCAACCAGAAGTAACAGTTTAGGCATTAAATACAATTAAAATGTATTGATTACCAAATAACACTGCTACCCTCTTTGTCTCTTCCAAACTACTCATCAGTAAAGATGCTTCTCCTTTGAAGATGATAAGCTGATTACCAACAGCTTATTTATCCTCAGCTATGCTGTGGTTACAAACTTCATCTTCAGTTGGCATCCTGGCCAAACTGAAGTCAATGGGAGTGCTACGTTGGTTCTTTATAACTGCAATTACACCTTTGCTCTAATTGGCAGAAAGCTCATTGCTTACTAATCAAAAAAAGAACAGCAATCTCAGCAGTTTTGTACTCCATGAAAAATTAACGGAAAAAAACTCAGCAGGAAAAGCATGTATTCTGGTGGTACACAAGTAGAAGCTGAAAGCTCCTCTTCGTAAGTGAGATGATCCAAATACATTATTGGTGAATTAGCATAACTTTTAAAAGGCATTTTTAAAGAGTCTCTGCAGGTGCAGATCACTGATCAGAAAAGCATGTACAGCACAACAAACATGCTTTTTTACCTTCATCACATGAATACACTCTCTAGCTTGCTCATACTTTTTAGGAATTGTCAATCTCACGATTAGACTACCAGCAATAGGTCAGACTGCACACATCCTTCGTACATGTAAAGCTAGGACTTCAGGTGCATCCTTCTTGACTTTTTTTCTCCTCCCCCCACATGAAATACCAAATTCACTAATACACTATTAAATGACAAGTAAAGCATGCCATTTAAAATAAAGACAAGTAATTACTGCCATTGAACTGAAGTTTACCAAGACAAAGCAAACAGCATTCTACATTTTCTTCACTTCACATTCAGGCCGTATCAGCAGGTAGATGTACAGATGGCCTTTCTCCAATCCAATGTCTAACTTGCAGTCAAATTAGGTGAGTAAGGAGCAAGAGTTTTAAAATACACTAATCCTGAGGCTTCGGTATCCTACAGAAATGACAGACAAGGAACATCAAAACTCTCATCACAGGATGAATTTATAACTGTAAAGACTAGAAAGCAAAATACAATCTCATGCCATAAAGTTCTTTGCCCTGTACCTGGAATATTAATTGTTTGGTCTAGGAGACTCCAACAATAGTCAACTAATTGCCTTCAAGCAAACCTCTGCATGCCTTACTCCTTTCTCTGACTGCAGCATTAAAGTATCAATCCCTAACATAAGACCTAACAATCGAGAGAGCTATACACCCACTCCTCTGGTTCCTGTCATTTTCAGAGTATATTACAGCTTGTTTCATTTTAATATCAATACTAGCGTTATCTGTCTTGTCAGAAGGGAGTGAAGAATCCAGTTCAGGCCTTCCGCTGGCAGCAGAGGCCCTTCAGTTTTAGGGTCCAATTTGGTATTGCTTCATGACATTTCTCTGGGCTAATCCTACCTTTGCCTGTGTATGGAGTTTCTCACAATCATGTCTGTAATACTCCTTTCTGAAGCTTGCCTCTTTGTCTTGTTTCTCTCAGTCTGCAGCTGAAGACCTTCTCCAAAACAGCCCCCAGCTTCTCCAAATGCCATCTATTTTTACCTAGGCGATGCCTTCTCACTCCGGATGCTGCTAATTGGCCCCTTAGTCACAACTGGAGAAGTAACCTAGTTGAGTAACTCTTTCTGAGCTGCTTCACTGAGGAATCTGTATGTCTCATAGTTGCATTAATTCAGAAGAGGAAGCTTCCAGGGAATTTGTTCCCATGCAAGATAAAGCCCAAAGTGTAACACAAATTAATCAGAATTTAGCCTCCAAGATTCTAGTTCAAGTTCACTCGCACACTTTTAAGTAATGACCTTCCCACAAAGGGTTTATACATTTAAAGTTCTAAATCCTGTGAGGAAGCACTACATAACACGAGATTAACTGTAGTACTAGAGATCAAGTGTACTTGACCTATTCACCAGTCTTTTTTTCCCCTCACATATTACCCGTAAACTTGCAGGTATCTACTCAAAAGAACTGACAGAAAACGCATATATAGTTAGATTTTTAATGAGTGAAACAAGTGAGGACAGTGCACACACATAAGCAACCTATTCTGAAACAGGTTTTCTTCCACACAGACTTCTTTCTTACGTACTTTAACAGAAAACAGCTGGCTTCACAGCTACAAAATGATGTTTCAGACAACTCAGCAAGGTCTGCTTGCTTCTTAATCACTTTGCTACTGAAAAGTTCGAGCATCTTGGAATTTCATCCTAACTATTCTGCTTCTGCATAGTAATCATCCAAATTGGTACAAACAGGAAAAATGGATCATAAAACAGACTAGTTAGGCAGCTTTTGCTAGAAAAACACTGGGAAAAGTAAATAACTAGATTATCTAAATTCATTCTAAATTACTTTACAGTGATGGCAATACTTTATTATTTGACTAAAATGCCAAATTTACATGCTTAAGTATCTAAAAGCCATTACTTCAGAAATATAGAACGTAAATGAGAAAATTACCATTTATTAAGAGCACTTGGCTCATTTTCACTAATGAAGACTGCAATCATTTAATACTAATATAATGAATCCCTTCTAGAAATTCTGAGGTTACCACAGACAAACACAACATGCGCTTTTGACAACATGAATGTAACTATAAGATGCCCTGAACATCATATGTAAAAACTAAAAGCAGAGCTTTTCCGCACATTGGTAATCCTGGATTCAGTTAAATACTGGCAGGATTAATACTATTTCCTAGGACGAAAAAAGGATCCTGTTCCACCCCATGAAGACAGCATACGCTGCCAAGAAAACAGGGAAGGGCCTTCAACTGCAGATCATTAAGAAACAGCATTTAAAAAAATGGGATGTTTTGGCAAACACAGCATCCAGTAAAGCGGTGGAGTACTTTTTCCATGTGGACCCAAGAGAATTTGAAATCATTTATTCTGCAAATGAGAAACTGAATGCTCCTATGATGGTCTGTTTTGCTGGGAAGGGAACTTCTTTTCACTTGAAAAGAAGGCAAAAAGGATGTACTTTAAATGCGACCCTGCTAAAAAGAATGAACATACACAGCAGACTACAAAATCCTTGCCCTGCAAACTACCACCACTAGCCCTGTGTATCCCTACCTCCCACTCCCTCATTAAGTTTGGTTTGGGTTTGGCTACTTTTGCTTTAAAAGAAACAGGTCTGTATGGCTGTGTACAACTTTGGTCCAGAGTGCCGACTCCAATAATACAGAAGTAATACAGCAAGAACTCCAGTTAATTATATTACAGAAAAGGCATGCACATCTATTTGGGTTCAAACGTATGGTGCCCCAAAACCAATGAGAAATCCTTGCTTCAAACAACAGCACCGTGACAGACATTCTGTTCCTGGAAGGAGCAAGGAGTGAGCAGAGGAACAGCAAACTCCCATAGGACAAACAGAGCCCATCACAGGGGCACCAGGCAATCTGGGCCCTTGAACCCAGATCAAGAGCATCCCTCTCACTGTTCAACTCCTAGACTTCATGATTGTTGATCCAAAATGCTGGAAAATGTAGTTTCTAGTTGCGGACACAACTGTGATGGGACAGGACATGGTTATTCCCAGTTACATTCTTGGATAATCCATGGGGTGCTCAGGCACAGCCAAAGAAGTTTCTACATAGACCAAGGCCTGATGGTTACTGATCATTTTACAGGAGGCTATTCTCCAATGTTCAAAGCAGATGCGGCAGGCAGGTGCTATGGTGACCTGTGACCAGCCCAGAAGCTTAAGGGATCTCTGAGGGTACTCAGCTCCAATCAATCCCAATGTCCTGTGCTGACCTCAGTACAGGAAAGGACACCACTGACTTTCCATGGCACTCTTTCCTCCCGGCTAGGGACTCACAAGTCCCTACTCCCCATGGGGCTCTCCTGCCATTTCAGTGCCATCTCCAGCACTCAACCAGGCCTACTGGAGATGGCTAAGCTCTCCTGAGTTGCTTGTCCACACTTGTATCAGGCGCAAAGAGCAGCCCAGTTTGTCCTCTTTCACTGCACACAGCCTTACCTGGACACACAGGTTTTCTTGGCCTAATGCAAGGGTTTGATCAGGATACAGCAAGGCAAAGGAAATTAAAAAAGACTTGCTTGTGCAATGAAGAGGAAAACGTCAGGTTCTTCTGCTTTGGGCACTACTCTTCCCAACTATGAGATAATCCTTGCTTGAGGCATCAGCACCACCTTAGGGCACTCATGGTGCAAGTATTCATCCCTGTCCCTCCCTGCAATAGCTCAGATCACCTGAAAAAATTAAATTACTCAAAAACTCAACCAGCTTGTAGACAGATGCAAATTTATTGGCATTTTTGATTAAAGTACTTGTAAGCAAAACTGTATTCTTGTACATTAATGTATGTCGCCTGTTCAGGGATAAAATTTTATTATCATTTTTCTATATCCTCAACTATCTCCAAGTAACAGCATACTAAGTAATCCTTGAATTTTCTTCTTAATTTTCCAATGTTACAAAAATGCACAGTTTTAAAAAGTTGAGAAAAAACTGATTTAGACATTAGAGCAAGCTCAGCCACTTCAGCAGTTTGCCTGCAGTAGCACTTCCCTCCTCTCTCACACAGAATACATTCACTCAAGCAGAGCTCTCTGTTCCTCAGTATTCAGCCCAGTTCTGGTACCAGTAAACTCTAATTCCCCTCCACTGCCCTGCACCTGTCCCTCCAACTCCTCCTATACAACAGGTCTGTCCAGTTCCTCTCAACTTCCTGATTCTGTGACTGAGCAACAACTCCCCTTCGCTTTCCCTCCCTGATCATCCTACCTTTTCTTATCGCTACTTAGCAAGCTGCTATCTACTTTTGGATATGTCTAAGCTAACAAACATCGGCCATTTTATGCTCTGGGATTCCTTCACATTTGAAAAATAAATTAAAAATAACGAAATTTTTTTTCCTTGGTTTAAGTAATGAACTCATTCAAATCCGTAGGAAGAAGAATTTTACAACTATCTGAAAATGTTTAGGTAAAAACCAAACAATCAAAACAAAAACTGATGACTGAAGAAATGTCTGAATTATAGTTGAAACTCCACTTGTTTTCTGAATGCCAAAGGAGTAGAACACATGATGGGTACAAAATTCTTGCTGGATCACCCTTTTGAAAGTAGAGCTTATTTTTTGTATGCCTAATAAGCAATTCTGTGGCCTTTCTTAAACCAAACAGAAACAAGGGATTTTTTTTCCTATGGAAATATTTGAGAGCGCATTACTGGTATGAAAGCATCTGGATTTACAACTTTCACATAAAACCTTGGAAAACTGTAAAAACAAGTTGGATTTCCGATTTTATCTTTATTCTGTACATAATACTCTACCTCCAACTGGAGGAGAACCAAGTCAGGACCTGGTATGTTCAATAACAACTTCAAAACTTGTCTTCATCTCAGCAAAAAAATGTGCAAAAGATAAAATGCACTGCAATCTCTTTTTTGAATTTAAATACAAGTACAGTCACTCTTAAAGTTCTTCAACACAGTGATCAGACTTTGTTGATGTTACCACATAGCACACTAGCCAGGGTAACACACATTAACACACATCTCCCTTTACATGACTACCTGTCAAATAGTGAACCTGATTCATTAATACTTAATCAGGAAAAGTGCAAATATAACCAAATTACAGTTGGTCCTGAATAACACAGAAACTGGCCTTAATTCTGAAATGCAGGGAAAACTGTTACAATGTGGAGAATGATGATCCTACGCATCTGCAGCTCTTAGGGCTCTCAAGGCTAGAAGAATTCTGAATATAGGATCAGGTTATAAGTTGATCTAATTTTGACTCACTGTCTCATAAAGCTCTGAAAATACAAGCCAAATAAAACCATCATTTAAAAAAACAAGGATCAGCTTTCCTCCGAGTCCACAGCTTTGCTACAGCATGTGCAGACAGTATTTTTAAATGATACCTGCCACTGAAAGTTTACAGCTGCTAAAGATAGCCATCTCAAGTTGTAGGGCAAATAAAAAAGCATCTTAATCAAATCTTAGCACCTGAAACATGAGTAACTAGAAAAAAGCAAATAACAAAAACAACAACAAAGCCCTACCAAAAACCCCACACCACCTTATCCTTTGATTATGCTTGAAAAATTGACAGGTAGCCACTCAAAATAGTATCTTAAGAAATCCATCTTTTAAGTGTATAAAAAACGACAATAATAAAAAAAAGATTCTTATTTTTCAGACACCTTTAAGAACCTTACCTTCATTACACCCACAAGATGAGTATTGCTTCTTTCCATCAATGGAGCACTCTAAAGAGCATACCTCCTTCTAACCTGAGTGCTAACTGAAGGTATGTTTAAAAGTCCAACACTAGCCTACAGACTAATTCACTTGCCTAACAAGTGAATTACATTCATAACTGAATGGTGATTAACATTAAACAAACCAACACTCACACAAACAGCACAGCAAATCATTCTTTTCAAAGTGCCAATCCTTGAGGTCAAAACATCCATGCTTTTAAGTCAAATTGCAATCAACTTCCTCCCCACCCATTCTATTATTTGTTATTCATGCATTGACAAGAGCAAGGAAACCACAAAAAAAATCACAGGTAGCTTGGAAGAACTTACACTACTTAGAGATGAAACACCCTTTAAAAAACAAGAGAGGGAAAGGGCTTGAGTTTAAAAAAAAAAAAAAAAAAGCCACAAAAAAAACCCCAACCTAACTTATTTTCCCCTTTCACTTCTTCAGATACTTCCCATTATCCTCTCATCATTTTATCCATTACACTGCCCCCCAATTACACCCACATTCAAGGATCGAGCCAAGCAACTGCTTTCAACTCCCAAATTTAAAATAAAGTTAACCAAAGAAAACACTTTGAATCCCAAATGATTCACAAAGGTTTGGTGCTGGCCTCTGAGAAAAATGTTTGGTTTAGAATCTAAAATTGTGGTTATCAATTAAAAAAAAAAAAAAAAAAAAGAAAAAAGGAAAACAAACCCAAAAGTGGTTTTCTGTTTTATTTGTATTCAGGTTAATGCTACACCTCCTCTTTATTGTCCTAATCTATGTTAGTGTCCAGGAAACTGCTAGCTTAATAAATCAAGTATTTTCTAATCAAAAGTTAGTACCGTCCTTCAAATACTACTTTTGACAGCAGCAACAGCAAACAAAGGACAACATTACTACAGATTTGTAAGAGATTAAGTTTTTCATGGCGAAAACTCCAAGTAGTAGCGCTGACACTCGTCTCTGAACCCAAGAGCGCTTTTGGTTTCTGCTTACCCACCCTGGATCTCTAGAGCAGCCATGACGTAGGAGTGACGGCCATCGTCCAGCGCTGAAGGCAGCTCCCTGGCTGTTTACTGCCTGTAACATCATTCCAGTTCTCGTGGGTAAACACACGCTGGCCAGTCCTTTCATTATCTGCATAATCCCAGCCTCTTTGATTACTGGACTGTAATACCAGTGCCCGAGTGAGCTTTCATTGCTGAATTATGGCCAACGTAACACGAAGAGGGGAGTGCCAAACAATATAATTAAGCAGCAAACTATGACAAGGCATGAATTATATTATTCCTATCTATTATTAGCCACAGAAACAAGGGGTTTGTGTAGCCAATAGTAACTACGCATAAAGAAAGCTCCTCTTTGACACGGTTTCAAAATAAAAGCAACTATTTATTTTGAGTAATTTTCTTCTTCGGTTGCTTTGACTCTGAACTGTATTTCAACAGCTTACAAATTACTTCCTTTTTCAGACTATACTTTGAAACAACGTCAGAGGAAACTTCTTTTAAAAAGGCAGGCTCAGATTACAGCCCTTTATTTTCAGACAACATGAGCATAATCGTTTTTTTGGAAAGCTAGGCTGAACAGCTTTCATTGCAGCAACTCACTGCCTCTAAGTAAGTATACATCAAATCTTTGCAAATTCTGGATTCACCAGCATATTGTGTTTCATTTCCCCAAATTCCTAAACAGAATAAATCAAAAAGTGAATATTAAGGAGTTTGCAACAGCCATGAAACCTCGTGGTTTTCTGTTTTGCTTTGGTTTAAATATATCATCTGAGGTTTCACTCAGTTCTGCAAAGGCAGAGGTTCGCTTCTACCTTCAATGGTCTGCTTTACTGGTTTAAACACACGTCTGGAAACGGAAAGGCAAATGCCTACGAAGGACAAAAGTTAATGTAAGGACACACAACTCATCACACTAAATTACTGCATGTTACACCATGAAATTGGTGGAATAAACACACCAAAAGTCCACAGAGATGAACTTTTTAGTGCTGTAAAATATCATTTCACAGCACTGTGAGAGGTTGTTCAAGGTTCTCTAAGATTTAGACCCAAAGAAGGGAATACCAACCAAACACACAAAGCATTTGCTACCAGTTTACAGTTGACAATGAAGATCACAAATGCAGGTGGCATCAGCACTCTCCCAAGCAGTAAAGGAATAGGAGAGAAAAGGCATGGAAAGACAGTTGTGCTCAGGATAGGCAGAGGGAAGTGAGAAAATAGAAAAGTTTATGCAGACTCGCAGTTTAAAATTTTAAACCTACAGTTCTAATTTAACCTGGTGAGGTTTGCAAAAATGTGCTAATAAGAAGGAACAGATCCTGTGAAGCAACAAAATCAACTACAGATTTCAGTTAAAAAAAGAATTTTTTTAAAAAGAAAACACAGTACACTACCTCCAGGAAGAAAAAGTAATGCAACGGTGAATTATCATAGGGAATTAAAAACCAGAATCATTCACTTAAAAGTGTTATTACTTTAAACACTTAAAAAATCTGAATGAGAAGGAAGGAACCTCATTCTTCAGAGGAGCCAACAAAGCAACAGTGCTCCAGTTTGGCTCAGGCCTGAATTTCACTAGGCTGTACCATCACCTTTAGCTGTGGCTTTAAAAAGTGCTCACAACAGTCTGCGATTTTTGAAAAGAAAAACAAAAATAATTAAATCAGATTTGTTCCTATTAAAATAAGATTAGAGCGAGCTTTCAGTTACTCAGCTGTAATGAAAGCAAAGAATTTTAAAGAGTTTGTATAATGTCGTATTTAATTTTTATCTCTTGTTTTCTCAAACCAAGCATTTTTAAAGACTGTCATTTTTACGCTGTATTACTCATAAGATATTAATTTAAAAAAACATTGAGAAATAAAAAGATTCAGATTGAAAGCATCCATTAATTTTCAATGCCCAATTTGAGACATCCTGATTTCTCCGAATGTTTACTTAGCACCATGTAGTAGTTAGGACTAGTTCCCACCAAGTTCACTTGTATTTTGAGTCATCATCCACTCTGTAAATCACGACCCAGAGTCTCAAACTGAGTAGCAAAAACAGCAAGCACTTCTGAACAACAAAGCGGAGTATAACTGAAGATATAAAAAGCAGAGGAATCAACACATTCTAATTCCTCTGAGGAAATATCCAACTACTCTAACACATGAAAGCTTTGCTTTTCTTCCCAAATCCCTCACTGCCTTGCCTACAAACTCTCAAATCTTCTGAAATGGGTAAAGCTGGGGCTGTTACAACTGCAGATGTAGGAAACTGCAAACCAAAAGGGGCTACCAGAGCATATAGACCAAGCTAAATGAAACAGCCCCTAAGATTCCCTAATGAAGCAATCCTCTGAATTCAGTATAATAACTTCTGTTCAACTATGATATTAACTTTCAGAAAAGTCATGACTCTTGATTTGGAAGCACAAAACCAGAAATCACTTTGAATAGTTCCTGCCAGCATGTATTTCTCCTCGTTATTAAAAATGCATGCCTAATTTCTGGCTTCAGCTGACAGCATTAATCCTTCTTGTGTTTGACCACTATTTTCTCCACACAAGACAATATGACTATACCAGACCTCAAGCTTTTCAATAAACTATTCAAACAGATTATATTTTTTCAATTGTACTGCATAAAGCATTTTCTCTGGGTCTTCAATCATTTAATGGTCTCTCTCACTCTCCTATAGCTTCTTCAATTAGTTCAAGTCCCAAACTCCATGATGCATCCTAGTATTGATCTTACTAGGACCACAGACAGGAGTAACACTGATGCCTCTGTCACACCTAAGAGGAAACAAATAATTTGTTCTGCAAGGGTGACACATGTACATTCTGGTTAATAAGAGATGCTAAATTACCTCATGATTCTTAACTATGATAACCCTATCTCTCTGTTACTCACAAAACAATCTTACGCCATCAAAGAACTCTGCCAAATTTGGGCTGGTATTCATGCACAAAGCAAAAGGTTGACCCAAGGCACCTGACAAACAGCAAGGGACCACTAGAGAAATTCTAAAGCAACCATTTCACATGGGCAGAAGGGCACTCTTTCAGAAATAAGTTTCTAGAAATTCTACAAGACTTACTGAAACTTCATGAAACTGTGCACAGAAACTTTAGCCATATTACTGCATAGTATAATAACAAGAAAAATAGTAAATAAATCACACAGAACATACTTAATGAAAATTGAAAACCCTTTTTTATCAGAAGTAGAGCAGGTAGCAGAGGCAGATCAACACAGACTCTCTGAGAAAGTTCTTGATATTTCTTTGCACCATTTTAAAAGAGAATTGTATTTTTTTTCTTTCAGATAGTTTTGCAGAAATCTCCTAGGTTTTAGTTCAACTTGCTGTCATGGGTTCAGCAGCAGCAGTCATTTTTCTCCTTCGTAGTAGCTGGTGCAGCGCTGTGTTTTTTATTATAGGCCAGGAAACTCCACTGATAACACCAGTGTTTTCAGTTTCTCCTTGGTAATGTTTTGTCTGACCAAGGACTTTCTGAGCTTCATGGTATGCCAGGGAGGAGGAAAAGCTGGGAGGAAGCAGAGACAGGGCACCTGACCCAAACTGACCGAAGAGGTATTCCATACCACAGCACGTCATGCCCAGGATGTAAAAACGGAGAGCAGAGACCTGGAAGGGTGGGGGGTGCACTGCTTGGTCGGGCTGGGTATACTGGTGAGCTGTTGTATTCTTTCCTGGTATTTGCCTTGTCATTATTATTATTGGTAGCAGCAGTAGTGATTTGTGTTATACCTTAGTTACTAAACTGCTCTTATCTCAACCTTGGGAGTTGCATTCTTTCGATTCTCCTCCCCATCCCCCAGGGACTGGGGGAAGAAAGAGGGGAGTGAGTGAGCAAAACTGCATGAGGGCCTTAAACCATGACACTTGCTTATAATGAAATTATCATTTCTGGAGTCGTAAGGACACCGAAAACAGCATTTTCCATTTACATTCAGACAAGAGATTCTTGTTCATTTGAATATTATTTTGTGGTTCAATGTGAAGATATGCTGAAAAGGTAATTTTTTTTTCCTCTATTGCTATACAGCACCTGCTAGAAGATTTAGGCGCATAAAATTAAACCTATTTCAAAAAGTACAAAACATTAATCACCTCTCCTGACTTTTTTCCAGGTTAACTGGATCTGGAAATGCTTATAACCACACGTGTGCAAATCTCTGTATCTGAAGCATAAATACCTCCATTGATGTTAACTATTTAATGACCCAGCACAGAGATCCCGTAATCAACTCTCCCCATGGAGCAGGTCATAAAGGGAACCACACTTAGAACCGAATTATAAGCTCATACTTCATGCTAGAATCAACTCCCCTGGTCCTAAGCAATGGCTTCCTAGGCTTCTTCTCTCTGCTTAGTCACACAGCACAACAGCTTCACACAACCTCTTTATCTCCCTTCTTCACCCACCAAATGGAAAACCAAAAAATGCTGGGGTAGCTTATTTTGTGAGTCCCTCACAGCATCTCACAGGTCAGAAATGGTATCACTAAAGACGCTTTAGCTTGGCAAGAAACAAGGGCATCTCCCAGGACCATACAACCTTCAGAAGAGGCCAATGCAAGGGATGAGGAAGGAGCTGATGAAGAAAGCTTTCCCTGTTGGGCTGTACACACGAGCTCCACATGAAGCCAGTAGAAATTCAGGCCTAGTCCCACTACCTCACTTCTGGCCTCCTTATGGTGCTCTCACAGGCTGCAGTGCAAAACAAACCCTTTGAAGTAAAATTTCACATTGTTATAGCTTAGAAAAACATTGATAGCAGCAGCTGCTCTGAGCTTTCTGAAAACTTCAGAAGACAATACTCCACAGCTTTCAGCCTAACTTACATAATCAGAAATGGTATTACTCCCCTTGAAAAGGAAAGTCACATAAACTGACATAATTCACAAAAAAAAAAAAAATAAAAAATAAAAGGACAGGTAAGAAGAGAAGGAAGAGCTTGCAGATGGATTTTTTTCCTCCCTCACATCAACACCAGCAAAATATTTGTAGCTGAACTCAGCTTTTTTATTCTACATGAACAGAAATTACATCCAAACAATAAGAACATTTTTAAACCAAAACTCCTCTGTCATATTTTTCCTAGCAATTCTTCCAGCCATTAAATGGGGTTTAGGCAAACCTTTAAACAGCTGCTTAATATTTTCAAGTAGGTTTGGTCCAGGTAGCATCTGCCAACCTCTTAGCTACATTTAGTATCCTCCCACAGTTGAAGCCTAACAGACTTCTCTATTGAGACTTAAATCAGCAGCCTCTTTGTCTCCATGCAACTGCTCTTTTACTGAAAATGGTATGGCATCACAGAAAGCACAATATGAATTTAAGCAGTGAAGCTGATAGAAAACTTCTTGTTGTCTAAACAAAAAAAGGCAAATTCACACTTATTTCCTTGCTGGAGAAGCTAAACACTGGCCAGCCCTCCCTGCAGCCATTTGGATGCTATCGCAATGGCATTTGCAAGTACAAAATAAACATTTCAGTGTTCAGATTCCCTTGCTGCCCTGTTAGCCAGTTCCTATTCCTTCGAGGGGATGGATTAGATGGCATCATATAAGGGCAAGTAGAATATGACCATGCTGCTTTACATGGTATCTTTATTTTCTGTAGAAAGTAAATATCTCAACTAAATAAGCTTCCCTGCAATTTACATCTCCTCACAAGATTCTCAAAAGTTTTACAAATATAGAATGCTGAAATTCCACACTATCTTTTCCCTTCTGTTTAGTATTATAAGAATGTGGGAGTTTCAGTGTCATGCATGTTCCTAACTATTTGTAAGAACAACAAACATTAAGAGAGATATGCCAGATTTATTTAACATTGCTGATCTTCATCATCTTCTAAATATGAAACCGAGAATACTCGTGTTTAACATCAACTACTTAAAAAGAAAGGAAAATGGAAGCACTGGTGGTGTTTGAACCCAGGCCTGCTATGTAGTATGGCTTCACTGTGATGAAAGTTTACCATTTCACATGACCACTATTCCCACTCCTCCCCAAACCCAAAGACCATGTAAAATCAGATTATTTGTTGCCATGTGAAATGAGAAATCAGTCGTTCCCTGACAAATGGTACCTAATACTTTAGTATCAGACAAACACAGAAACCTGACCTTTAACAACTTGTTCCATTCAAGAATCTTCAGTTGCTGTCTTACCAAAAACTACAAAAGCAACAGCAACAATTGGAAAACAGATTCACCAGTATTTGCATCTAAAGCTACAATACTTATCTAATAAAATACTCTACCTGAAATTTACAACCAAAAAAACCAGAAGTTTTAGATAAAGCTTGCTTAAGGTTAATTAAAAAAAAAAATAATCTTTTTAAATTTTGATAGATGTTTGTTGATGACTGGTTTTCTTTATTCTCCTACTTGAAAAATGTGCAGTTTATCGAGTCCTTCAGAACAGACATCCCCATTAGCATCAATAAATTTGCTCGAGAGTCACATTTTGCATATTAATACTTTAATACTTGTCTATTAATTCTAATAATATTTAGGCTACAGCCAATTTTTTTCCAAAATTTTTCTCCTCAGTCAAATGGAGCAATCACAACAGAAGCTCTTGGTGCAATCCTTAACAAAACCAGCATACCAAATTGTCAAAAAGACTGCTAACCAACACCAGGATACACTCATTCTTTCAAAAATAGACTTCTAAACATGCATGTGTATGTGTGCACACACTGCCCTCCTTGAGCCCACAGCTAAATGAGTTTCAGGTTAATGCATCCACTCAATCTCCAGTGGTCAGTGCTAAAAAACATGTGCTCTGGTTTCTACCCTAGTCATGCATACAAAGGTAAAAAAAAGTAACCAATTTTAAGTTTGATTCAACCACACAATAATCATAAACAATCAAAAGAAAAATAAATCAATTCCTTTCCTTTAACACTGCAGAAGTTTCAGATTAGCCAGGCGATATATTCCACCTTTGATTTTATCCTCTTTCTAGATATGAAATAATGTAAGACTTCTTTGTTTATTATTTGTAAATTTAATAGGAATGAAATACAAGTAGTATTTAATTTTCTTCACTAGTCACTTCTTTGACCAGTTATTTGGCAAGATCTGTAAATGCTGACCTCAGAAATGGATTTAAACTGCCTAAACTTTATGCCCTTAGATTCTGTCTCATACACTATATTCTTCCCCATTCCAAAGACATAGTTCTGTGGGAGATAAAGTGGATTAAAGACATATTGAGGATTATAGATTATGCAGTTAGAACAAACACAGGCAAGTATTTCAAATAGCTGACCCTACAGAAAGGAATCACATTCTGTTCTCAAGATGATATACAAAAATAGAAAGCATATTCCACTAGGAAAATATTTACTTAATAATTTATCATTTAAGAACTACTACTGTACAAATTAAAGTACAAAGACAGCATGTTGAAATCAATGCGAAGATATACAAAAAATTATTATAATACAGCTTCAATTTTGATTGTAATTGGGTTTACAAAGTTTACTCTATTTCAGCATGAATCACACTTCTGTTTTCCCGTACAGTCCTATGTCTAAAACTCATTCCAATTTTGGGGGGTAGGAGAAGCTGAGAAATACTGTACTGCAGAAAAGCCTAGAAATAAAAGGATAAAAATCTCAAAGTATCCAGCTGGAAAGAAATGCCAGTGAGATATAAGATTCAATTCAGTCCAGACATTAATAACTTCCTTAATGATGTATATGATTAAAATAGCATATAGATAACAACTTCTGAGGATATTAAATAAGGAATTTTGAGTAGCAGTAAAGTCAGAAATAATACAAAGGAACATAAGCAAATTCCTTACCTAGCCTGAAAATAAAGTGAAATTCAGTATCAAAAAAACATCATACTGATACATCTGGGAAAAATAACCCCAAATATAGATATTCAGTATGGACAAGAAACCTGGGAAACAACAATGCAGAAAAACTGCATTAACCACAAATGCAGCATGAGCTCAAAAAGATGGGGGAGTCTATCTGGCCACTGAATCTAGGAATAGGTGAGAAGGCTGAAGTACTTTCCTTTTGCCTATTTGACTCCTCTCCTGCAAATTAGCACACGTGGGTGGGCAATCTATTCAACTTTCTTTGCTCCAGCACTGGACACAAGAGAAGTCCTGTTGCTCAAGACAATTAAATAAACATGGGCAAAAATATTAAGTACTGAATGCTTCCTCTAAAGAGACTAACAGTAATGAAAAACAGTCTGTGCTTAATTCTTGAATATTATGTGGTGTTGTAGAGCTTTTCTGTTATATTCGAAATATCAAGGGGTTTCATCCAGAAGTATCCAAAAAACAAATAAACATGAAAATATATTCATTTCCAAACTATGTGCTTTTTATTGACTATGATGGCTTGGCATATTTCACCACAAGTGAAATAACTTTGAAGATGTTAGCTCTCAAATAACTTTTTGCTGTAGCACAATACCTGATCATGCTAGGATGCAAAACCTCATCATCTATTCTGAAGGACATGTCAATCCTCGTCTCTGAAAAATCCTGGATTGGGAGAGTTTCTGTAACTGGAATGACTGTTTCTTATTAAGCAGGACAAAAAAGAAACTTCCTGAGGACACACTTCAAAACCTGTTTTTAGCTACCTGTTTCTAGATATTATGCCATTCCTTAATCAGGAGAATACTCTGAAAACTTAAGAAAAATACTGCTCCATTGCTCATATAAGTTTGAATCTCCCAAATTCCCTTACACTCTCTCAGAACTAGATCAGAAGTATATACAGAAATTCTAAGTATTATTTGGGTTTCATAAGGGTTAGTTTTTCTTTTGTAGAAGGGCTGCTTTGGGGCAGAGGTGTCCGTCGTGTCCCTCCCAAAGTGTGTTAGTTGGAAGAATTTGTCCCACTTGAGATCCAGAGCTACCTTAACCAAACCTTAAAACTTAGCCCTTCTTGCCCATGAAGCATGGTGCTCCAAATGCTGTTTGCAGAACTTGACTGCGCACATTATGGATGTGGTAGTTTAGGGACAACAGGACACTGAAAGAACAGGAAGGGGAACAGGCTTGTCCTGTGGAATTCAACACATTTTTCCTGCCTTTGGAACTCCCTACTATTAGAAGAAGATAAAAAAATTGAGATACTCTAATGAGATTACTGACTCTGCAGTTTTCTTTTTGTTGAAAGACTGAATCCTTTTGATCTATTACTTCTTCCTGAAATTAAGGAAGAGTGAGAAATTTCCCTTTGTGATCTGGAATTTCACAGTTAATAGGACAATGGGGTAAACATTTTGTTCCTTTCTCCTTCCTTGCCATGACTCCTTTGACTCCTCACAATGAAGGATCCAGAACTTTCCAGGAGCCTTTTCACTACCTACCTTATGCCTAACCCACAATATAGATCCCATTTGCTCTTTTCTCTTAGTACTGGGACTTGCTGTAGTTCTTTAAATTTCATTAGCCACAAGTAAAGTCTGACTGCTCAGACAATATTCTAAAGCAGTCCACAGCAATGGACACTTTTTTTAAGACAACGGCATCCAAAATACAGGCTAACAACCTGCTGCCTTTTCCTCAAAGTGCATCTAAAAAGCACTGTATTCCAACCCTCCCAACACACCTAACAGCTCTGCTCCTGGACCTTTGCATCCAACACACCATGAGACAATTGCACTGCTTTTGCAAGAGCCAAAGGCAGGTGCCAGAACTTTAGCCACAAAATCCATCACAAGACAGACAATTCTAGAGCTACTGTTCTCAGGAGTACTAATAATCACGTCTCTCCATCATCATTTCTAGTACTAAAAATAAAAACTAAAACTACAGTGGTGATTATTCTTGAGTAAAATACCTGTTAAGGCCTAGGTTCAGCCAAAAGCAGATATAGATTTCTACTAAGAACCTCTATAAGAGGTAAATCACAGCAGTGGTTATTTTTTTCTCATCCTCTTTGCTTTGCCTTTTAACCCTTTCTGCACTTTAAAAACATGAACAGAAATTACAACCACTGCAGTTTCTTAGCACTGGTGGAAAGGAAGGTTCCATTTCCTCTAGTAATGGGGGGGTGTGGGGGGGGTGTGGGTGGAGAAGGGGGAAAAAATAAAGACACAACAAAAACAACAGAAACATCAAGAGAGTGCATGGAGGAGCAACAATAGGGAAAATTATGGCACAAATAACAGAAAGGGAAGACTGTCTTGCAGTATGGTCTGATTACTGAAACAGGGATGATGGAGCTGGCATGCTTTTCAGAGGGTGGGTTTCCATCCTGACAGGTCTAGTCTTGTCTCCAGAAGTGCAAACAACCACTACTAACACACTGATGGAGCTTGGGAAGCACAGACTATGTTTTTTTTCTTAAGAAATATAGCTCATTTTATCATACTGAGATTTTCAATAACCTCTGCTATCCACCCCACCTGAAGCTTGTTTTCACATGTACCAGTGAGTTTTAACACCCTCTTGTGGAAAAAGAAGTGAATCGTACCCATCAGAGGTTACAGGAAGAAGAAGTGGGAGTAAGGAACACAGTGATAAACAAGCAAAGAAGAAAGAAGTATGGGCTGGGTGGAATAAAGGGAAAGTGAAGGAGAACCAAACGACTAGTTACATAGTACCACCTCAACTTCTGCAAAAAGCTATCCCAAAAATGTTATTTGAAAACACCAAAGATAACACACTGCGAAATTTATTCCCTTAGTAACACTGACAATATTCAACAAATAAGTTATGTTCTCTACAGTGATTTAAGTAGTGTCTCAGCTGTAATCACCAGTTTTTGCACCTTTGTTTCCGCATAGATGGGAAAACAGATTCTCTATAAACAGCTTTGAACAGTTAACCTTGTGAGAAGCCAGAAAACACATACTAGATAAGACTTTATAAAGAGGCTGCATCTAACATCTACGCCCTGCTGTTGGAATGTGAAAGGGGAGAGTACGTGAGCTAAACTTCCCAAGAAAACTAATGGAAGTTTAGGTATTCATGTTACATCCTACTGAGCAACATAAAAGAAAAAAGAATATTTAACTCCTCTAAAATCTGGAATCATCCTTTTGTCAGTTTCTGACTATTCCCAATATCATTTTGTAATATGAGAAACTTAAATTGCAGAAGTTTTCCTTTACATCCTAATCCATATATAATTGACAATATATTCAAAACCTTGAGAGCAACAAATAAATTTACTGTCACCTGCATTTTAAAACTTGAAAATCCAAGTTTGGTATAAGCACGCACAAAAAAAAAAAAAATCCAACAAAGTCACAATAATATTAAATTAAACTCATGAAATTCCAAAGTGGAACAAAAACCCCAAAGCACAAAAGGCCAGTTCAGATCAGGTAGATAAATACTACGAGCATGGTGAAAAAATAAGAGCTCTCACACAACATATTCTTAGAACTTCCTCAAAATCTTTCAGGAATCCCACAGAAAACTACAGCCCACATACAATGCAAACCACTGCTATCTTTTCTTAAAGACTCCAAACATTTTTTTCACACTAGACCATGGTGGCCAAAGCTCTGTCCAAGCTGGTTTTGAACACTGCCAGGGATAGAGCATTTATCATTACTTTTGGCAGCCTGTTCCAGTGCCTCACCACCCTCACAGTAAAGAACTTCTTTTTTATATCCAACCTGAACTTCCCCTGTTTTAGTTTAAACCCATTACCCCATGTCCTATCACTACAGTCCCTCATGAAGAGTCCTTCTTTGGCATCTTTACAGCCCCCCTTCAGATACTGGAAGGCTGCTATGAGGTCACCACGCAGTTTCTCTTCTTCAGGCTGAACAGCCCCAACTTTCTCATCCTGTCTTCATACCTGAGGTGCTCCAGTTAAAGTGTTTTAAAAATAAAATTATACCATTACATACTTTGTTTTCAAGCAATACAACTTACTGTAAGACTTAATATCAGACATACTGTGACAACTGATTCCCCTATAGCTTGACTTCAAGACTTTGTTCAAAACAGATGATTTTTTCAATCAAGCGCAACAATTAAGGGCACAAAAGTCATTTACACCAGTTCTTGGGACAACCACCTTATCTTTTGAGAATGCTTTATAATGATCCTCAGACTATAGCTGCAGCAATTTTGATTTTGCTTTTTTTATTACTTTTTAAGCAGATAACCATACACACAGAAGCTATCAACCCTGTATAAAAGTTCACCACCATTTCAGTTCTGCTGAATTAACTGTTTGAGAAGACACTGGAGCAACCACATCACTAAAATTAGAAGGTGAAATATTTTTAACAATGTGTTTATACTCATTACATTTGTCTCAGCGCAAATGAGAGACAGTGCACTGTAGTATATGCTTGGGAACTTCTCCAAGAAGTTTCACCATCAGAAAAAAAACATCATGTAACTGCATCTGCAATGAAGACTGACACAACCAGTGAGGTTTCAAACTAAGATAAGCTCTACCATACCCTTTTGAAAGAAGACTGCAGTATTTTTCTAAGAGATTTTCTTTAACTTCTAATGTTCATCCACTACTATTTGTGGATTAGACAGTTGCCAAGATTACATGGTCCCACCACTAATCCATAAATGTTCAACCTTACCAAAACTCTTTGAACTCTAAATCCCCTCATCTGTTACTTTTCAGGATTTTTGCCTGAGCCGAACAAACAGTAATAACTTGAATGAAAAAATTGTAAATGAAAGGGAGTTACCCTGCATGTAAAAATAGTTTTCTGTCCTCCTCCCACTCCCCAGAATGCATAAATGAAAGTGCTCTTTTCTCAGGGAGGCAGTAGCTCACAACAGATGAACGCAAAGGGACTGTTTCCTGAGTGTAGAGCTTTATCAATGAACAGAATTAGTATCTGACTAAAAGCATTGAGTTTTAGAAACTGAGCTTATTTAATTTTCTGTTCTAACTTGAAACTTTATATGACATATATATTCATATAAATAAATTGCATATATTTACTATTCTACACATTCGATGTAAAACCACAAATTTTATATACCAAAAATTCCAGAGATATTAAAAAATATACCTTTCACAACAGTAAAGTTCAATATCAAAATCAATTACAAAGGCAGCATTATACTTCAACAACCAAATATACTACATAGAAATAATTGCATGGCTAAGCCAGAACTTTTATTTCTCAAAGGAAAGGAAAATAAAGGAGGTACTTACTACAGAAATAGGAGGTTCTATTACAGACCCATAGGGTGACACACTTGAACATAGAGAAGAAAAATGTAGTATTATGAAAGAAATAAATAATACTGGGAAACATATTAAAGACAGCCATTGCACAAATACAGACTAAAAACAAAAGTTTCTGATGATGGTAAAGTCTAAGTGCTCCTGCAGAAAATTACAAAATTTTAGACTCAATGTTGTAAAAAGTACTGAAATACATTTTACAGAGTGATGACAAGTTACTTCACTGTTTAAATAACTTAAAAAAAAAAAAAAAAGGAAGATGCAGGAATGATGATCATTCCTTAACATTTCCACATTTCCAATTTCCATCAGGTAGACTTAGAAATTCTGGAAGTAAAACAATTATACTGAAGGCTTCAGATTAAAAAGCAAAGCAAAACAAAACAAACCCACCTTCCCCACCTTCTCACCTTTCTTCCCCCCCCCAAAAAAAGGAAGGAAAAAAAACCAAACAAACAAAAAAACCTCTATGGCTCTAGGAAAACCGCTTGACCTGAAGAGACTTAGAAATAAAGATAACTGAATGGAAATATTAGAAGATCAAGGCTAAGCTGACACAGTTTCTCAGCAACCACAGTTTCACTAATACATCGTTAAGATAAGGACATATTCTTTTATAATGATCTAAACTTTAAGTCGCATTTCTACACATTCTCTACAAATGTGGCTAACCAAAACTACATTTCAATTGAAGGAGATAAAAAGCAAAGAAAAATTCAAAAAGACACAATGTTATTAGTACATGGCCCTTTCTAAACACCATCAAATAAATACCTTTTAGAAACAATCAGAAATCTTTAAGATTATTGCAAAGAATTTTCCTACAATCACCACATGTTGAAAAAAATAAAGTTAAATATATATTAAAAAAACAACTACCAAGACCACAAGAGGAAAGTGAAGAAATTAATTACATATGACAAGAGCCTCATATATCAATACGTCATAAAAGAAAGTTGGAGAGAGACCTTTTGTAAGAGCATGTAGTACCAGGACAAGAGGGAATGGCTTTAAACTGACAGAGGGGAGATCTAGGATAGATATTAGGAAGAAATTCTTTCCTATGATGGCGGTGAGATACTGGAACAGTTGCCCAGAGAAGCTGTGGCTGCCCCATCCCTGAAATGTTCAAGGCCAAATTGGACATGGCTTTGAGCAATTTGGTCTAGGGCAAGGTGTCCCTACCTGTGGCAGGGGGGTTAGAACTAGATTATCCTTAAAGTCGCTTCCATCCCAAACCATTCTATGATTCTGTGAAGTCCTTCTCCCATTTGGAATTGTGGTCCTATTCCCATAATATAATGATCAAAAGCAAACAAGTGGAAAAGATATTTTCCTTTTTGACTGTGCAATGCTCTTTTGTTGCCACTACAGCAATTCCTTAATGCCATGGAAACTATCTGATAAATGCATTAGAAGCTCAATAAATTTCATAATATTGAGGCAGCAAAGCAATTGGTATTGTTGACAGAGAACTTCTGTTCCAAGTGCCTATTTTAAGGAAGAAAAGTTTTCTAAAAATAAAAATCATACTTTGAGCTGTTTTCAACAAAAATACGTAATAGTTTCAGACAACCTGAAAGTAACTTACACTAATCATATCAGATCATTGGAAAATGTGGGAGGATGACAGGAAAATGTAGGCACACCCTGAAATTACAAAAATGGAATACACAGATTTAAAATTTAACAATCTTACTTTTGGATGGTTTGCTTTACCCAACTTATGTGCTTTTAATGAGGGCAAAGGGGATGATAACAATACTGTGAATTGTATGCAAATGTTTTGTCCAATTTCTCCAGATGCTAAAAACATTCATAAGGCATATGATCTTTTTAGACATCTATATGTATGCCTTCATCCTCTGGGTACTCCCATACCATTACACACTCTGGCAGAAACACAAATTAACTCCCCTTTATACAGGTAAAACTGAAACTGCTCTGTTTTCACATGTCCAGTAATAGAGTATACTTTTTTCCTAACAATTGCTTTCTAACATCGCACTCCTACTGATCTACCTCTAGAGACCAAGTAAAAAGAGTACAAAATAAAACAATACACCTATCCAATGCACACACAATATTATCTTCCTCTACAGAGCAAGCATGATTTGATGCATGCCACAGACTTGGTTAACAAATTAGGGCTGGGTTTGACTCAGGGTCAGAGGTGGAAATACTCAATCCTGGAAAAGGGCCTTTCACCATGATGGCTATCCCACATCCAGATATCTAAGGCACCTGCCAGCCTTGATGATACCAACAGCCCCTTTAAAAATCAAGCAAAATTCAAAAGCCATAACACACTGCAACATACAGTTGCAGGGAAGAACCTGCAAACATTTAAAAATGCATGTGGGATTGAAACATACGTAAGAGTACACACAGCGAAAATACAGGCCAATTGTAGCACAACTCCCATATGCATTTCTCATCCCATTCCTCTACACTCGAAACAAAGGACGAAGGCTGGGTTTAAAATGTTCTATTGTATATTAGTCATCTTTTAAAAGATAATTCCAAATTGAAGTCACAACACAACAAATAAAAATAATTAAATTTTCTGAAAAGTTAAGACCTTACTGTAGGCAAACAGAAGCACATTTTGGCTTATGGGTTTTGAAAGCCTAAACCCAGCCCAGCAGAGCCTCAGAAGACATGTTATTTTTCTAAACACATTAAACGTTTGTTTACAAAAAGATACAATATATACTTTAAAGCAAACAAACCACAGTAACAACTTTATTTCTTTATACTTTTTTTCTTACAATAAGCAATATGGAAGATTCCTGTTCTTCTTATTACATTTTCTAAGTAGCAGCTTACCTCTCAGACTTGTACACAGCATCAAAATACAGTGTCTTTTCTATTTTTCCTTCATGAAATAGTTTTTTTACCAAATGAACAACAACAACACTGACTTATCTGTTTTTGCAATACAGGCATGTATGTTCACAGAAGGCAATAGACTGCACTAAAACACTACCAAAACAAGCCATTTCACTATATATCACTCTGCCCCTAGGGAAAGGAATGAGAGCAGATAAGATGTGACAGATGTGTAGTCATGTCACTTAATACACTACTGGAAGGTGCTCAAATCATTATGGTGACAGGCATAGTATAAAAACTTGAAAAGAATGGACTAAGCATTTATCTAGCTTTCTGCATAGATGGCTCTTGTAATCAAAGAAGATAATGAAGCCCATAAAAGTGCTGTAAGAGATAAGGCAGCTTGGAAATGCCAATATGCAAAATAGCTAAAAAAAGAGGGAGCATAGCATGTCTGTTTCTGTCAGCAAAGTTCCTGCATTATGAATATGAAATACATCTAAGGTTGAATTCAAAGTCTGTCCTCTAAAAATTTCCTGTACTAGAGTATTTCTGAAGAGGTTTAGTTAAACTTGAAATTCACCCAAAACAAGAAGTTTAAATAAGCACCTATAGATCTCCAAACTGATTTAATTTTTCTGAGACTTTAAAAAGCTGTTTCGATGAAATCTCTACTCTAGTTTGGTTTGGAAGAGACAAACAATAAGGATAAAACTGGAAACCATATTGTTACTGAACTTAATAAGGTAAGTCACTCATTTGCAGGTAAGTGCAAACCTAAGAGTTTAAAAAATTAAGATTTTGGGACAGTTGGCCAAGAAAAGTATGAGAAATGTAGGAGAAAATTGTTTCCTCACTTCCTTCAGGTTTAATAATCCTAAATGCTACAAATCTAATGTAGGTCAAGAATATTTCCAAACAAAAGCATGATTTTTAACTGCAAGCATCCCTTCAGCAGAGACTAATACCACTGCAGTTTCAGACGGATTGTTAGGCCCAATTCCTGCAAATTAATCCGCACAGGTAGATCCCTGTGCCTCTGGGAATATACAATAAGTCAAAGAGGGAAAACTAACTCACAGGATCAGATTCTTAATTTGAAGCTGGACCACTGTAACTCATTATGACACTAATCATAAATGCTTCATCACCAATCTCTGCTCCCCATCTGTTTGCTTTATCTTATTATGGTTTTATATCTCAATCCATGGGACTAACTACAGTAGTCAAATTAAGCACCTGTATATGACTCTGTTTCTGCAAGACCAGGTCTTCAGACAAAGGCAACATTCTTCTGATGCTTGTGCACATGCCTGGTTTATTCCCTGAATGGGGCTACACAACAGAATTAAATTACTGTAACATCAATTTCCTCATTTATACAAACCTCAATGTTTTCAAGTAGTTCACCCATTTAAACTAAAGGGTAAACTCCATTCACCTTCTGAAGTGTCGCAACTAGTATTTTCAAAGGAAATCACCTGCATACCAAATATGACCTGCAAGAGTATAAAACTAAGCTTTAAAATTATTTCAAAGGTACATTTGCTTCTTTATCATACTGTCACAAAATGAGAAAAAGTCTGAAAATCATACTCATTGCAGACTACAAAGTCAAAGCTCCTGGCACCAACTGACCCTACATTGAGAAATGCTAAAGAGAGGAAGCATTCCGGTACAGCATCACTCTGCACCTCCTATTCTCCTCTCTTCTCTGCTTCCAAGCTGGCCGCTGTCAGGCATAATGCAGTGGGGCTAGACGTACCTTTCTTTTGACACAGCATGGCCATTTGTGCATTCTTACAGGTATCTCACAAAAAGAAGTCCCCAATACTTTAATGACAACTTCATTAGAACTAATCCTAGAATCCTACTTTTTACTGAATTAAAAGGTACACATTTTTACTAAATTAAAAGACACATTAGCCCCGGGGGGGGGGGCTGGTTTTGTTTTGTGGGAGGGTTTTTGCAGCGTCTCTCTTCTTATAAAAAAGTAGGGTTAAATATGAAACCAAAGTGCAATTGCACATTTATTACGTATTTCAATACTCTAATTCACAAATCTATCAAACAAGTAGAGGACAGAAAGTGGGAGTTACATTTGCCCACTAAACAAATATGGGACAAACATAATATTAAGCCAAGTAATCTTCCTATTTTCCAAAATTATCAGCACCAACCATAATTGTTTTCACTACTTACAGCAGAAAATAAGAACAGCAATGAAAGAGATCCACAAATCTAAATAAACCATTTGAGAATTCAGTGTAAAAGCAATGCTTCTGAAAGGCAATTCCCATTTCTTCAATAGACAGACATGATTCTTATAGGTGCTTTTGGCCTCTGGATTTGTACTGAAATTCAGTGACAACTGGAATTTAGGGGAAGCATTCAAGATATCACAGAGATGTTGGCATCCTTTCAAGAGTAGTATGCTGGATCATAATTTTTTTTCCAAAATTAGACATTAAATCTGCCAGCAGAAACTCAACTGGAGCTGGGATATACAGGCTCTCAAAACAGTAGTGTCTTGCCTAAGACTTGATTGGCATCATCTTCCCCCTTGAGAAGCTGCAGCTCATGGGAACTTTCACTTTCAAAACTCAGCAGAAATTAGGAGCTCGGAGCTACCCATTCACAAAAGGTATGAGAGGGGGTCCCATCTCCCCACTAACACTTGCTGTAGGGCACTCAACTCAAATTATGCCTGCAGGCTGAATTTGGCCCCACTGTCTCAGGCCGCAAACCCACACACCAAGGAAAGATACCAAAAAAAAGTTTCCCTCTGCTCACAAGTCAATCAGACAATCCACCCTTATCAAAATTATTCTTCATTTACATCAACTGTTGAGGATTCACTAACTAAAATACTCATACACAGCCTGAGTGCCTTGAAATTTCAAGTCATGGTACAGGTCAACAGGAGCAGTTAAAACTTTCAAAAGTATTGCAAACAATTACCACACCATCAAATCATTGATAAAATATTTTGTAGAGCTTAAATACATACAATTCTTGCACAAAACATTTCCCATTGCTGACAAAATCTCCCTGTGATTACTGGTAATAGAATACTTTGTAGTGTAAAATTGTTATTGTTTTATTTATTAAAAGTCATTCTTGATCTTACCTTTTAGCAGAGGCAGGGGAGTTAACTCGATAGGCTTGCCCTGAGACCTAAACTGAGAGGAGCTTTGTGACCTCTTCTGTCTGGCTTTTCTGACGGACTTCCGAGAAAATCCGTCTACTTTATCCACTGATGGAGGAGTAGTTGGTGCTGAGGACATATCCCTACTGAAGGAAAACAAATGTTACCAACATATTCCAAGTGGGTAGAAATTAACTCCAATTTTCGAAAAATCATCTTCTTTCTGCACCACTCCCTATTAACAAGTCACCCAGACAGACTGAGAGATAACCCATCAATGTATGTACAAATTGTATGGAATACACTTAATGCAAGAGTGCAAGAATTCTTTTTTCATCTGTGTCTCACATTTGCCAAAAATCCTGCCACAGAAAAATTCAGACCTAGTGCTGACATCGTTATGTCAATAGAACTTCATAAACCTGTAGACTTGACACAGGATTGTAGCCTTAACTACATATTCTTTGGGATAAAGCAATTTTAACTCATTCTGTGAAAGACTACACAAGCAAAAGAATGGGTACACAAAAAGGGCAACTGTTTCTTTGCAATTACAGTCATCAATATGCATAGGACAAAAAAAAAATATATGATGGAAGAAATGTTCAGTTTATTTGCCACACCTGCATACAAGGTTTCATTGAAATTTAAGAAAGTATAGCAAAAAGCACTGTTATGCTTCACAACTTCACTAACACTGACAGATTCTCTATATTACCACTTTAGAAACACTCATCTATATTACCACTTTAGAAACACTCAGTTATTTTCTTGTGAGGCTCTTTATAAACAGTTATTTCACCTTCTGGCATTTCTGTAAGAATTGCAGTGTGGTAACCATAACTTTCTAAGGTCATAAACCAGACAAGGTTTGCAGGAGAGGCAAAGAGCCAAAAAAAGGTTTCTGCAAGCAAAAGTTTGTTTGTTTCCCAGCTGTATCAGCTAGTCTAAGAAATAAGTGCTGCTTCTTCCTGATAAACTTGCCTTAGTACTCCTGCATCTGATCCTCTACCACTATGAAATACTGAAAGGAAACATTTAAACAGTGTATTAATCATCCAGCTATTGTATTTACCAGCCTTGTCCTGGCTGCTAAAAGGGCCCATCACATCTTGATGAAATACATGAGTAATACTTAAGGGAAAAGAGACAGGAGGGATTTAGGCCTACATATTCCATGCATCTCTGTGTACAGTTAACTTCACCAGCATGTGTACCTCTGCTGAAATCGACTGAGCTATCTGTGTTAATAACACGATCATTAACAAGAGCAGCTCTGTTGACTTCAGTAAGGCTATCCACTTCCAAAGTTAAGCATCAGCATAAGCATTTGCAGGATCTGGGTCTTAGAACATGTCCTTGGAAAGCATTACTCATCCTCAATGTCTGTTGACTTCAATTACTAAAGTGACTCGTATGTTAAAAGAAGTTGATTCCACAATATAGAGAACACTTTAGAGTGCTGGCTTTATTAAAATATTTGGTTACTCATATGCTTCATAAATTATTAAATCCACTAAAATAGACATGTTTGGGTTTGTCTTTAAAAAGCTTTAGAAAGTATTATTTATTGCAACAGTGTAAACAAGTTCCAAAAGATAAGAACTATTTAATGCAAAATTAAGTATATGTGTATTAAATCTATCAAAAATGGAAGTATAAACTCCATTGCTTCTTTCAGGAAGCATGTGCAGCACCCAGAAGCTGAACTGTGCAGCTGGCGTTACAATAATGGAAAAGCCTTGTTCCATCATTTTGATTCGTAGATATGTTTTCTAAATATAATAGACTATCAGCAACATGAACCCACACCTTAAACTGGTCTTGTCTATCATTTGTGGGAAAAAAATGCCACCATACCCGGGGCATTCAGGCCCCAGCAAAGATTAATAAATTAAAAAGACAAACTGAAATAGAATGGCCTGTACTTTAGCAGCCCACTTCTAATATTTCAACAGTCCACCCAAAAACCATGCAAACACAAAGTTACCTGTTACATAAATCAATTTTTGGAAACATCAGCAAAAATACATTCTTTAAACCTGAATTGCTTGGCCCTATTTCATCTCATAAAAAAAAGATTCACCTCCTCATCACGTGCAACAGCAAAGTGGAACCATTTCTGCAGAAATGTTTCCATGCTCTCTCAAAATTACATGACAAATAATAATAATAATAATAATAATGGCAGCGGCTAAAGTAGATCACTTAAACTGCAGGATCATTGTGTCAGCAAGAAGCTTTACTGACACTTCTCTGCTGTAAATTTAGTAACAGTTTCCCTAACCTGCTTTATAAATTATTAAAACCTAATTCTAATTCAACAAGACTACATCCAGCCTAACAACCTTACAGTAAACACTGATCTTTTTTTCGTCTCTCCAAATGAACATTCGCTTCCCTGAATACACTATCACAGTGAAATACAGTTTCAAAGAACGGCGGGGGGGGGGAATATTATTTATTGTGTGCGAATGGCAAAGCTTCAAACACAGCCACTGCTTCTTGGTTCTTTCAGAAGGGGATCTTAATTTGTTCCCCAAGTATTCTGGTAAATAGGTATGCATATCAGATCTGCTGGTCCCCGGGGTAGGGGGGGAGGAATGCACAGAAAGGAGAGTGGACGTGAAAATACCGACGGATACCACCACTGGGGAAGGAGCCGGAGGCTCGCTCCCCGCCCGGGGAAGCAGAGGTGTAATTAGCTGCTTCCCGCCTGCTGCTATCGGCTGTCAGTTCCAGAAGGGAGCCGCGGAGCACCGCAGCTGGAACATGTCCTCCCTGCAGCCCCCCGCGCCTCCTCACCGCCGCCCGGCCTCCCACCCCGGCCCGCCCGCGCCTCCTGTCCGCACCGCCGCCGCCTCACCGCTCCCCGCGGGCCGGCGCAGAGGGACGGAGGGATGGAGTTACCTTGACTTTCCTGGTAGAGAAGCCGGAGACGGGAGGGAGGCGGCGGCTTAAGCCGGGCTTGGTGAAGCGCGGCCGATGCCTGGCGACGGCGGCCCGAGTGTAGTACGCGCCGGGCTCGGTCCCTGCCGCGGCGGCGGCGGCGCAGGAGCCTGTAGGCCTCGGCGGCGTTGGCGGCCTCCCCAGCGCAGGGCGGCGTTGGCGGCGGGTTCAGGAGCGGGCGGCTGCTCGGGCTCCGCTCAGTCCCATGCACTCGGCGCAGCCCGCTGCCTGCGATGGCTGCAGCCTCTTTCACATTCCCGGCGGAGCCCTGCGGAG